>VXAV01011005.1:122810-160596 GCA_013399715.1 Alectura lathami | reverse complement strand
TAGTGAATGACACTTCAGGCCGATAGCACTTCTTTCCGCTTGTAAAATGCTTTGAATCCTGAGGGCATGCTAAGGTGTTACATGTTATTTTCAGGAGAGGTGCCTGTGCTGTGGTGGTCCATGTTGTTTCACACCTTGCTGTGGCAGGACCCTGTGCCTGTCCTCCATTTGTTCTCACTAACTCAGTTACCCCTGGTGCTCACAGAAAGGTTATTCTCTCCCTAGTATATTTTTTAATAATTCCAGTATTTCTTCACTTTCCCATCTCGCACCTCTTGATTTCTTTAGAAAGAAGCACTGGGGAAGGCACTTAGCTAGTATGAAATGGCCTATGGACTGGGAGGAGCTCTGTGAATTTCCAGCTGCTGAGAAGCTGGGCCAAGGACTTTTTCCATATATGGGAAAACTTCTAATTTAAGTGAGTACTATTAACACTGGTTGTCTTCTGGTTGGTTTTTAGTTTAAAATTAACTAAACATATGACTGAATTTTTCTTAGAGTGGGTTCCAAAAGCATCCAGGGGACAGGAGACTGTGGTGAGACTTGGCAGGTAGGAGGGCTGCCCCTGTGAAGCCTGCTCACTCCAGCTACAGATCACTCTCTCATACTTGCCTTGTTGCCATCTTACAGATATTTCCAGATCTCAGCTTTCACTCAAGCAAAAAAGATGTGCTTCAAAACAAAGGAGATCAGGTCATGCCAAAATGTATGTGGGAAGGGTAGAGAGGATGTGTGAAGAACCAAGAATTACATGCCCAGGGGTAATCAGATTTATGCCATCTTCTCTATTCTTTTCTATTTCTATTTGATCACAATTTGCCAAAATCAACAACCCTGACTTTAATACAGGTGCCTTTGTTCCCAGAAATGGTCTGAATGAAACCTGGAATTATGAATTCTTTCCCACAGTCACACCGAACCTTGCTAAGCTTTCCATGCAAGAGGCAATTCTTTTTTTTATTTATTTTTCCTTGCCCTGCTCTTACTACCTTCCTCTTTGATATTGCTGTTGTAGTATCTTGCTCTGCCACGCCATGGTGTGACAGAGGGGCAATACCCATTAAAGGTGGATCTTGTAAAAGTGCCTTTGATTGCTAATGGGTCTTGGAAACCCATGACCCAAATAATCCAACCCAAATAATATCTGAGATGTTTGTATGAAGAATGCTTCATGGAGGGGCTGCCAGACTCAGTAGAGTCAAAATTTGAGATCAAGGCTGGAACAGAAAAACGTCTTGGAAATCTGCAGGTTGCCTTCTGCTCAAGCCCTTCAGGCACATTCAAACACAGAATGTGAGAACTAGGTACAAAAATTGCGGTAATGTAAAAAAAAAAAAAAATGCCCTAGTTTCACTTTTCCTTAAAAACTTGAATCGCAGCCCAAGATCACAAATAGGTCCTCTCTGGTTTATGGACCTATAAAGAGACCCTGGGCACTGTTTTGAGTAAACCTGGACTAATTGATGGCTTAGTATTAAAAAATACATTAAATCTGTGGTTTTGCACAGTTCTAATATGAAAGCAGGTGAAACTTGTTAAAAGGAAAAAGTGGCTTGTGGCTAATCACATATCTGAGTAGCAAGAAATGAGAGCCCCTCTTAGGGAAGTTTTTTGGGACAAGTCATGTCACATCTTTGTGTATCAGTTTTTCCATCAGTAATGACAGGATGGGAGGACTTATCCGCTCTAACTGCCTTCTTCATTTGCAAAATAGTTCGAAATTCGCTGGAGATGGTGCAATATGTGTTAAAATTGCCTCATTCAAAACCATTTGAAGTTTTTGTCCTTGGAGGAGTAGGAAATTTCACCTTTTCTACAGTGAAGGGGCAATAGCTGACTTATTAGTCTGAGTCCTATATACAGTGATTCATCAACACCAGGATCAATTTCCTGAAGGTCACTAGCTCCTTTAAATCCTGCCATCCTCTTCAAATTTGGGCAGTGAATTCACAAATGTGAATTTAGTTTCTTTTCCTCACCTGCATTTTCCTGTCTTTCTGTCCTGATAAACACAGGCGTTGTAGCTTTAAGATTTTGAGACCTTTCCAGATGGAAAAGGTCATTTGTCTTTCGCTACTCAACACTTCCTTCATGAGTTCATTTAAACATTGCCAGACATCAGAGGAACAGAACTCAGCTGTAGGGTTATCTATGTCTTATTCCCCTTTTGTGTAGGTGGCAAAACTGATCTAGAACAAAACTGTTTGGTTCCCATAGCAATTTACAACATGCAGCTACCATAATACCGTGCTCTTCCCACTCCTTATCTACACCTGTTATTTCTTTTTTTGCCACCCAGCTAAGAGCTATAATACCGTGCATTACTTTGAATGGTATTAAGCAGACTATTCCCTAAGTTTTGTGCAGTTTCTCACTGTTTTCAGTTAGGACGGGATGTGCTTTTAATCTAAGCAGTAAAAAGCAAGCCCTGTATTAATCAGCTGCTTCCAGTTGGAGTCTCAATGAAAAGTTAATTAAGGGAGTGAAATGAAGCAATATTACAGTGCATCTACTAATCTTGGTGCATTATTTATATGAAATCAGTCATCAAAATTAGTCATGTGCATTATCGTGCTGTGTGTGGTCTGGTTTGAAATGGTATGTTTGATTCCATTCAGCTCTACTGGATATGGTTAAGATATGCATTTGATGTGTTATGCAGTTAGATCATATTTTGAAAGTTTATTATGTTCTCTATCTCTCTGTATCTGCAGGCTCAGCATCAGGGGACCATTAAAAGCTTTCAGCTGAACTTTGCAGCATGTCTGAGATGAGACAAGTTACAAAAGTCATCCTTTCCCGTAAGTTCACAGGCACAGCTGCCGAAATGTCCACTGTCTGGTGCAGGCTGACAGGATGTGAACTTGCAGCCTGCTGCTGCATTTTGAGAGCTGGTGGCACGTCTGGCAGCAGGCTGCTGGGAACAGTGCTTACAAGCAGAGCTGTAGCCAGGGCCCATGCCAAATTACAGGCTGCTGCCCGCTCTGTCGGGGAGTACCTCTGGATCTGCTGATAGATGCTAGAAAATTTTCTGTTGGATACTAGAAAATTCTAATCAGTTATCATATCTCCTGTTTTTTAACTTTTTCTCTTACTTTTCCCTTAGGATATACACCAGGAAGTATCAAGGCTGACAAAGTCATTTCAGGTTCTTCTGCTATCCTGTGTGGTCAACAAGCTGCTCCTTCCCGCCTTTCACCTCCTTGTCTCATTCTTTCCTGCAGAGGAAGCAGATAGAATTATGAATTTCAGGAGAGGATAATAGTCTAACGACCCCTCTTTAAGGTCACTGTCAATGCTGCTGCATAAATTCACCTACCAGGATTTGCTGTAAAAGAATTGCTGTTAACTGAGGGTGGTGGGGCGTAGCGTTACAAGGAAGGCATGGAAGTTGCCTGATCACATCACTGAAGCATTTTAATTGACACTCAGTAACACTGCTTTTCTGAGGGCTACCTTTAACAGAGTGAGCATGGCAAATGCCACTCATGGAGTTGCTCTGTGCTACTGGCTTGAGCTGCAGCAACAGCACAGTCTGAAGAAAGAATCCAAAAATTTCATCTGTTCACTGCAGAGGGGCAAACATGAAAACACATCCATTCATTCAAACACATCACATGGTCTTGAGGAAGTTCAGCTTGAATGGGAAGAACTAGGCTAAGAAATAATGGTCTGCATTGGCTGTAGGCTGGGGGCACCATGTGAGCTTTTTCCAAGAGCTATGGGAGAACTTGCTCATTCCAGGGAGCAGGGAAAGCAATGCAAAGAAGTGAGGAAGTATTCCAGCCATGCCCTTCCCTTCAGTCCTTCCCTACCTTTCCTCACTGCTGTCCTTCAAATCCAAATTTTTAAACTTATAAATTGCTTCTCAAATTTCACATCAGCATCTACTTGTTGGCAGACGGTATGTTTTTGTATGCGTTTTCTTAATATTGCAACAATTTCATTATCTCCAGCTTTTCCGTACACTATTCATAGGCTAATACTCTTTTGCGATTACATTGCTTTTCTTCCTTGTAAACAATTTAACAGCTGATATAAGGAGATGATAAGGAGTTCATCCTGCAGCCCCAGACAACATACACTGATCTTACAGGATGGGAGCCTATGTTCTGTGCTCGAGCATCATCAGTTTGGTAGACAACTTCCCAACTAGCTATAACAATAGAGATGTCATCTTCAAGCTGCAAAAGGGCAAAATGGGAAAGGTTAAACCTCAGAAAGGACACAGTAAAAGTCTAAACTGTAGCTTAGACTTTGATATTTTTGTGCTCTTTGTATACATGTTATGGAAATTTGTCTTGAAACAACTGAACATGTATGGTGGAGATGTACTATCCTCATGAAGGATTGAGAAGTGGATTAAGAATACTAAAAATTCTGTTGAGTTAGATATGGTTCTCCTTGCTCCTGTCAGGTATTGCTCACTCTGTAAATAGTCTCATTTTTTTTTCCAGGGTTTACCTCCCTAGCTTGTTTGTCTTCCAGTAGGTATAGACTGTGATCTTTTGTTAACCTTCCTAGACGTGTGGCAGCTGGGGGTGAAGCTCTCAGCCACAATATAAATTAATTTGATGTTGCCAGACATGAAAAATTTGCTTGATATTTCAGGACAGTTTCCAGCAATGCTGGAGAGAAAGCCACAATCTAGATTGCTTTCCAAATTTACAACTTTTCTCATTGGTTTTCTGGTTAAAATGGCTAAGAAAGTGGTCAATATCTTCAGATTTTCATAGACCCAGGATTTCCAGAATGAATTATAAAATTAAGTACAAAATGGACTTCTCTTTATTATGACTACATCCCCTCTGACTTCTCTCAATTTATATTAATAAGAGAGAGGCATTATCACATTGTGTTTAACAGGTGTGTCGAAGAAGGAGAAATCTCATAATAATTTAATTCCTTCTCCAGTAACATTGCTAATTATGAATCTGAAGCCATTTTCTAATTTGTTTTCCATTTAAAGCTGAAGGCAAACTTGAGGAGTCACAACAAGCAATATATTTTCTAGGTTTTCTTTCTTCATGCAAAGGAATGCCAACATAACCTCACCAGGTTTCATTTAAAAACAAGAGTTCAGATGAAAAACATCATGGCTTTAGACCACTGTCTGTGTTAGTTTATTAAAATATTAGTCTTGAAGGTGTGTTGGATTGATCTGACTTCTGTGGTGTTTAAAAATAGTTGTTAGAATAATGGGTTTCATCAAGAATCATTAACTGGGTTGTTACTTTCATTTTTTAACCACAGAACAAGGTGTCACAGCCAGATTAAACAAGCCAGAAAGCGTTTGGAGTGCACACAAACAGTTAGCAATTTTTATATATACCTTCACCATGGAAAATCCTGAAAGATATTAGCTGTCTTGTGCAGCAGACTGGTTAGAATCCCCAAGAAAGGTCAGATTGTTCGAAGTGGCTGGTATTTGTACCAGCTGACATGAAAAGACCCAGTTATTTATAGTGGTTTGCCTGCATCCCCACAATGCTAGGGGACTGAGTGAGATTGCAGAGATGAAAGAACGTTTCAGTCTAACAACTGCAAATTGCTGTAGCTTAGCAAACTTTGAAATTATGGCATTACTGAGCAGGAGAATTGCCCAGTTTAAGCACAGGTTTTAATTCTTACAGGGGAAATGAGATCGCATGGGTATCTTTTGTGTGTGTGTTTTATTTTGGTAACATTTAACTCCCTGTGTAGTGCAATCCAAACTTGAGGGCTTCCCATCCAAGTTTTCCTTATAAGCCGTGCCGCCTTTATCTGTTTATGTCAACTAGCCACCGCGTTAGGGCTGTTTTTTGGCTCTAGGACTTGGATCAGGAAAGCAGAAACTGGGGTCATGTGAGGAGAGTGGTGGGACTGGGAAGAAATGTGCTTCTAAGTTCATCGAGTGAATGCTCACCCTTTTGCTGAACATTTCACAGCAAATGACCCACCAGAGATCAAGAAGGAGAAAGAGAAGAGACATTTCTGATGAAAAGGAAAACATTGATAACACTTATGGGAGAAGATAAGAGCAGTGACCATGGCCAAGAGGAACAAAAGCTGCTGTCAACTGTCATGAAACTGTAGGAGATCTGTCCCGAAGAAAGCAAATCACGGCTTCCAGTTTTACTGGACCACTCAAGTCAACGGAGAAAAGGTGCCTTCTCCTTACCCACAGGTCCCAAATTAGCCCAGAATGATGAAACGGAAGGTTGGCCAAAATGGGAGAAGAGAGGCCCTTTTAGCCAAATCGACCTCATGGGAAAATTCTCATTTTGCATCAGAAGCAGTATGGCATGGTACAGCTGAGCTGTTGTTTCTTTAAATCAGTGCTGCGGTTTGGTGTGGGATGCCCTTTGGAGCCCGGCTGATCAGGCCAAATACGAACAGGGTGTTATCTTCGAACAGCTCATGAGCCTTCCTGAACAGATAGCCTGGAAGCAGACCCAATGACTGGCCCTAATCCTAAAGCCTTCCCTTGCTCAGATAAACTCCCTGCAGCTAGAGGGGCAGAGGAAATTACTGATATTCACTCATCTATTTATATTCAGACAAAAGATTAAACAACTTGGAACTGTAATGATATGTCCATGGCACAGCTCCTGCAAACATGTAAGCACTTGCAAATCTTCTCTTCGTAGGCTTAACTGGAAATGGACTTGAAATTGTGGAAATTTTCCAACATTTACTTACTCAATGAAGGAAAGTTACGGCCAAAGTTTTTGTTTTTCACGGGGAAGTTTCTGAAAGCACCATTTTGCTGGAAACAAAAGATTTTATCTTCTCTCCCAAACTCCTATTGAACATGTATTTTGATAAAAGTCTAAACAGTCCCATAGAATTGAAACATTGTGACCTTGTGACAATTGTAGGCATGTTGAAACAAAGGTCTCCAATAGGATGTTCTGATGCTATCAGAGTGAAATCACTCAGGATTTTCATTTCACAGGAAATTTCAACTGTTCATGTTGTTTTCCAGTTAGGATTTTTAAAAAAATCAGAAGATAATAATATTCCTGCCTTCCAAGGGAAATACCAGGTTTCAGCCAGCTTCGCTAAGCATCTCTCCAACTGTTGAGTGACACTGAGCCCGGTAGGTACGTGAGAAATTTCATGGAGTTACAATGTAATTTTGTGTTCCCTTCTTTCTTTGAGTAGACCTTTCCTTGCAAATAGCACCCGTTTTGTCGAGTCATGAGAAGCAGTACCTCTGTTCCTGCTGTGCCCTTCCTCATGACATGGCACGACACAAGCAACCTGCAGTGAGTCACTTGGGAATGCTCTGCTTTTCACCTAGTGTTGTTTTAGACAGAGCGAGAACTTGTGGTTTGGTGGTGTTTGTGTGGTTTTGAGGGATATGTCCAAAAAACAATTTCTGACCATTGCTGACTGCTCTAAGAAGAGGTTTTATTTTAGTGATAGAGACAAAGATGATAGCATTTGGTTGTCAGACGGTGTCTCAGGATAACTTCTGAGAGACTTACACAGACAGGACTACTTTCTTTGCATTACTTTCTTTGTAAGCATGTTGTTATGATCTTAGTGTAGTTCCCATCTGCCTCACTTTTACTTCACCTTGACCCTGAATTCAAAACGTAGACCACTAGCCTGTGTCTGGGATACTAAATAAATGAAAACAAAGAGTGACGACTCCCACACCATGGTACACTCCCTCTGCCAGACATGTTTCTGCAGGATAAGAGTTTTTTCCAGGGCAGACTGAGAGGCTGTGTGGGATGAATAGCTACAGGAACTCAGAGTCATCACAGACATCCTCAGTTTTTCTCCAAATGCCTGGACTTTTTAAATATAAATGCACAGCAAAATTAAGCAGCCAACAATTCAGAAATGCAATCTAATGAATCAGATTTGCCCCTGGCCTCGCAAGACACAAGGCCACAGCATAGCTTTCTTCCCCAAGAAGAGATGAGGGAAGAGACTGGTGATAGATGTTAATTAGTCTGTAAAAATCACCTCTGGAAAGAACTCAGATGTGATGAGGTACATCCCAATATGTTTTTTCCCCTTGGAATTACTCATATGTCCTACAATTAGAGTGGAGTCTCACTCACTATGAAGAGCACCGTGTAAGAAAGGTGGCATTAAGGAGTGCCTGTTTTCTTGGCGTAGTTATTTTCCTCCTTGCTTTCTGCAGAATATGCTTTATGTTAATTGTAGCAATACATCTGTCCTCAGAGTTTATCAGATTCAAGGAGATAAGCTATTGCCATCAAAGCCTACTTTGAGCTGTGAGCTCCAAAGTAAATCAGTGTTACATAAATTAAGATTGCACTGAGATTGTCTTTATAACATTTCAGCTGCCCATATCTGGGAAAAGTTATTGATCAAAGCACTTTGTAAAATACGGCCTTAGGAATTTTCTCATATGGCTTACCAACTCTGGCCATTCCATCTCAAATGAGTTTTAATTACCAGAGATTTAATGCCAGTGATTGTATGGTGTTTCAGAAATGAAAGGGTTTGTACTATGGTGATAAGGACTGCATAAAAGCCAGTCAAAAATAAAGCAGAATTCCACAGCAGGGGATGATTTTTTCTACAGTGGAAAACAATGAATACTACACTGTGAAGGATCTGATAGTTCCTAGCCTTGTCCACCAACAGTTAAGAGACAAAGTGTGCTAATGGGTAACAGTTTCCTCTTTATTTTCAGTAGTTTTAGCTGTTGTTCGTACCTTTTACTTTGATATTTTTAGAAACAATCTCAACCATAATTCTGTCCATTTGAATATGAAAAATGCCAAACATACCTCCACCTACCACAAAACCTACCTTTTTTGAGACCACCTATGGAGAGTCTTTTCTGTGACTCCAGAAGACAGCTGCCACCACAACACAAGCCCCACCACAAGCTTTGCACACTTTGGAGTGATTGGCATTCTGCACTCACATGATGGCCACAATGGAGGATAAATAGGGAAGGGCTGTCTTACATGTCAAAGCTGAAGTAAACATATGGTAGCATTGGGTTAGGCAGAGACTGCTGGGACATACAGGAATAACTTCAGTTATCCAGTGCTGCTTAGCTCTGGATCTCTAGAAGAATAAATATTTACTATTCTAAATGAGATATATGTAACATGAGTGTTTTTTTCAGTCTATGTATCTTAGGTTAGGGAAAACTGAAAATTACATAACTGTCAAGTGGTTCCTCACCTAGAAGCTTTCACCCCTACAGAGAGGTGCTGTTTTGAATTTTACTACCTGTGAAAATCTTGCTCTCAGGTAGAATTGATTTAATCACAAACAGACCTATCTAACCAGCAATGCTGCTGTCCCTGAAGGCATTGCAGGGACTCCTCAGGAGCCCTAAGACCTTTCTTTGCCTTTGTCACCTGTTTGTTGTATGAAAATGTGCAAGTTGTCCTCTGTGGCTGTGTTACACCTGAAGCGAGGCCAAGTCTCTGCTCAGGGCCAAATTTGTCCAAGAAATTTAGATGTTGGTGCAGATGAAGTCGGAAGCACAAGAGAGAAGACAAGTTTGGCTGGTGCTACCTGCAACAAAATAAGCAGACTGACTCCTTCCTTTGCTGACAGGACAAGTAAAGACATAGCTAGGCTGCCCTGGTTTGAAGGCACCCCCATGTGCTCCATAAAGTGCTATTGTTTCCACAAACTAGGGAGGCCATACCCCGCCAAAGCTTGGTAGCTGAAGGTAGGCTTCCAAGTTGCATGGGTGAAGGTGAAGTGATACGGGTTACAGATCCCTGTCAGTTAGTATCTTCTCTTATTTCTCGTTATTTTTCTTCTTTAGACAGATTGCAAACTCTTCTGAACTGTGACTTGCTCTGATTACATGGTGAATTGACTCCTAGGAGCTACTACAGAGCAGGTAATAACACCACAACCTGCTGGAGTTCAGTTTTGTATCACTTGAAGGAGTGGATCTGACCGAGTCCTGGCCTAGACAAGCCTCTGTCATGTGAAGATTGTTTTGATTTATATCTGCACTTGACAGGCTCCAGGTGGCCCAAGGAGGGCGTAAGTCATCATTTCTCCCCGCTCCAGATGAGTCCCGGGTGTTTCTCAGCTGTATCCAGGTCACTCAAGCTGCAATATAATATTGGTCATTCCACAACATTGTAAATCAGACCGCAAACCTCACATTTGGAACAGTTAATGTCATTGCCTAGGGCAATACCGCAGACGGGACTTTATTTGCTTTGAACACAAATGAAAACTGGAAATAAAAACGCTGATTTTGACAGCAATTTAATTTTAAATAGATGGCATATTAAATACTGTTTATTAGGGCAGCAGGTTAATTATGCAACCTCTCTCCATTGCATCTTGTTTATAGGAACAGACTGAATCAGCCCAGCTTGTTGTGCTTCACATCTGTTAGGGCTGGCTTTCATTTTGGCAGAGAAGCTACCCCTCTGCAATATTTTGATACACATCACAATGTTTTTGTCTGTAAAGCCATATTATCAGACTAACATTCTCAGACAACCTTTGGGCTGAGTGGGTTTCTGAAGACTGGCAACTCAGACCTCTTTCTATTTACTGTCTTCCTAAAAATAAACGTTGTTGTAGTGAGGATAATTAATTGTAGTGCACAAACTGCTGGTTTACTTCTACCACAACTTCCTTAACCCCTTTGCTGGTTTGGGCATGTCTGTAATCCACAAATTATGCTTCCATAAAGTGAATATTATTTTAAAACTTAGTAACAGTCCTGTGGGGAAGGTCTTAGTGACAGGCAAGGTACATGCTGATATTCTTGACAGATGTGATCTTGCTCATTAGTATCAAAATGTCGTCAATATATCTGGTCATGGGATTAAAAAAATTTTTTTAAACAAAAATAAAAAAAAAACCCTACCTAAAAAAAAAAAAACATTAAAGAAGTGAAAGCCAATAAAAACACCTGAAAATCATATGGCTACAGGCCATCACAGTGAAAGTATATATTTCTAAAACAATCTGGAACAGTAACAGGGTGTCTGTGTTCATACATTTGTGTATGCACATGCATATACACATTGTAACATTTTAATTCCTGTTTATTGGGTACGTCTCTTTTTCAGGAGCCCAGAGTACATTAAAAAGTCCCAATTTTTACTGTCTAAAGCTTAGCATATTTGCACAAAACAGCTTGTATTAGAATTTGGCCATGAATAGCTTNNNNTTTTTTTCTCCACAATGATGCATCATAAATCTTCCATCTAAAGGATTTTCAGACACGCTACTACTTGACTCAGGAGCAGTACTCATTGGAAAAACTTTGATGGAGAAGTTTTCTTTTCCATCAGTAAAATGCAGTAGCACTAAGCTAATAATAATAAAAAAGCAATTTGTGAGATCATGTTGCTTTTGGGGAAATTTCATTACAAAAGTGATGAAATAGTTCCAATAATGTTGAAACATCCTAAGTTAGCTCTACCCTTGAAAAAATAAACCACCAGATATATGATTTTCTTTTGAAATTGTGTTATTTGCTTTTAAAAATTGATACTACATTATATATTACTTTAAATTAGAAAACAGTCATGAATGAAACAACATTTAATTTCTATCAAAGCAAAAGTTTTCCAACTGAAAGAAAAGAAATTTTCCTATGACTGGGAATCATATAATTGCTGAAGTCCTCAAATCTCTGTGCAATGAAATTTCAATTCCCTGCTTCATTTTGTTCAGGAGCAAAATTATCAGTTGAGATAAAAATCCCCCAAAAGACAGCAATGTATTGATTCATCAAGTAGCCCAATTATTTCCCTAGGTCCTGTAGTCTTCTGGTTTCCAACACAACTTTTTCTGCTTTATTTCAAATGTTACAGTTTATATTTTAAGGAAAGCTTTCCTCTACCGGTTTCAAGATCTAGTGGCTGAAATTTCAGATAATTAATTGGTCCATTCCCTTTTCTTGACCACAATATTCTTTCTGTTCAGGTTTGTTGAAATTGTGCATAATCAATCAGCAAGGAACACCTGCTGATAGGTGCACCACACGACTTCCTAAATACTACAAAAATAAAATATGAATTGACGGCATGACACGTTCTCCTGGGATCAGAATTTATTTCTAACCCCAGTTTAGAATATACCCTTTCACATTTATTTGCAAGAACTTGTTCTGTACTGTATAATAAGCAAGGAATTGTGGGCCACAAGCATTATGTCCCCAGGTGAACTCTGTCAGGAGCAGCGTACCTAAGGAGAGACACATCAGGGGGAAAGCCCCAAGGACAGCAGACTAGTGGTCACCTAGTTCACCACCATGTTCATGAAACTATCGGCTACAGTTTTCTGGGGAAACTCTAGTTTTGGGTGATTATGGGGAATAGCCTTAACTGATGTTTCCTCTGAAGTCTTAACCCAAGCCAGTAGCCTTCCTCCAACAACAGAATACTTGTGTGACCACACTGTGTGGAGCTCCAGTGGTTCCTCCACTAGGCAGATGTGAGAGACATCAACCAGTATGTGAAGGGAAGGCTTATTTCTCTCTTTCTCAAGGAGTGATCTTTTAAGGGAGAATAATTGGAACATGCTCATGTAACGGTTGGCAAGAGACTTTTGGGAGAAATCTGCAGTGCTTGATTTCATAGTTGAAATTGCACAGACTAAATTGTAGCCGGAAGGGTTTATGAATGGGAGATATAGCTTAGCTTGCAAACTGAGGTGACTCTAAACTTTCATCCTCCTGTCATAAAAATAAATAAGAGATGCCCTAATACTCAGCCTTATTAACTGAGAACAATTTTATCCTGCAAAGGTGCTGTTCTTCAGGCTCTTGCTAGGTCCCCCAGGCTCTACACCCAGCAACTGTGGATGCCTCATTGTTTTAGAGTAATCCACTCACTGGACTATATCAGTCATCCTCACGTGTGAAAAATAGGTAGCTTCTTTCTGTTGCATTCAACAATGCAGGGGAGGACAGCACACAGGTGACAGCTCTTTGACGGAGAACTCCAGACATCATAGACAGCTTGCACTGGCCATACAAAGTTTCTGCTAGTGCCATCTGGGTGACTCAGGGTTAGTGTGTCTTCCTCAGTCCTTGGAGCTGGACAGCAGCAGATTGCAAGTGGTGACTTTAGTGCATGCCCCCTTTTTCTACCTCCAGTGTTCTAAATCATTTGGACAGAAGAGAGGCTGGAATGCACCAAGTTGTCACCTCACAGTGGGCTGATTTTCTTCCCTGTATTTTGGTATAAATGGGGACAGGGAAAAAAAAAAAATAGAGAGAAGTCTTCATGTTTAATCTATCAAAAATACTGTGGCCATGGAAGAGTTAGTGCTACAGGAAAGAGAGTTAAGCACAAAGCCACTGAAGTCAGGACTGCCAATCCACATGACAGCCCTCTCTGCTCCTCTTGGCTGTGGTAGCTGGAGGAAAGGCAACATTCACAACCAATTTCCCAATCACACCCTCATTTGGTTGTGCTGATAAACCCAGACTCTTGAGAGTGATATGATTTTCTGTTTGCTGTTTGTATTCAGTCTTCCCAGTCTTCCCAAAACAATGCAAGGAGAGTTTCAAGGGCAAAGCGTTTGATTTTTCCAAGTACTGGAGTTTGTTTGCTATGATCCTGCAATCCTGCCCCAGTTTGAAGTGGTGTCAGTGCATGCATTAAAGCATTCCCTTTTTTGTACGCTTTCCAATTCAGCTTTGGCAACAGAGCAGCTTCAAAAATCCAGAAATGCTCTTTCTAGTTGTTGGTTTTGGGCACACAATGCAAGCATTGTGCATTGCTTAAAGGGAGCAGATTCCAGTTTTTTACACTTCTTCATGTGGCATTGTTAGGCTTAAGCAATTTGTCTGCTGATAGTCCCATATTAGGAGTTCTCATCTGCAGTACAACTGGAAGATATGATCAGAAACAGATCTGTGGTAGTTCACACATCATTGCCAACTATGTGGAGTGATAGACAGCCTCATAAAAAGGCTACAGGGCAAGCTGAGCCAGAGACATTTTCCTAGCTTGAGTGACACTGTTGAGTATGAATGATTCACGTTAGTCCTGAAAGCACGCAGGAAAATGTGTCAGAAGGCATCTGAAGAGAAGGTAGTGAAGAAGAAAGATGTGACAGTACTTCCATCTGGAATTTCTTACTTGGACTTGGAGTATCTGAGCTGAAATGCATTTGACTGCTGTAAAAGATAGTGATGGTAATGGTAGTAATAACAACAATAATAATAAGCCCTTAAGCCATTTCAGGTGTGCTGGTGTTTGTCATGTGCTTTGAACTTTTAATTTTACTTCTTAAGCTACAGATGGGCATGCTGAGAAAAAGGGCAATTTGATATGACTTCTTCACTTTGGAAATGCTTTCTTGGAGTTTTCCACTTGCAGGGAGTTGTCTATGAAGAAACTTACATTGTCTAATTAGAAACTTAAGTGGTTGAGGTAGATAAATAAGGGGAGGTTTTCTCTGAACAGAGCACTGCATTTTAGAAAGACTTTTAGCTGAAAGACATTTTGATTTTGACTTGTCACATCCCACAAATATTTGCACCTTCATGCTGGCCTGCGGACAGGCTGCACTGATTCTTGTTCCCAGTCGTTTCTGACACTGGATCTGAGTTGCTGCACTCCTATTTCCATTTTATAAATTTAAATTCTACTTCACACCGACATGCTTTGCCTGTTGTTAGTCCAGGCTGTGCAGCCCACGATGAGGGCAGCTCACCTTGTTCTTCAGGCTCTAGTCGTTGACCTTGCCCTGCAGGAAGCCAGACGGCTGGAGCATAGCAACCTTTCTGGGAAAAAATGCTCTATAAATTTGTGACACAGATCTCCTTGCTTAGTTCCATCTTTACAGCTCCTTGCAAGTGTAATTCCACATATTTAAAGTGCAACTTTTACTTGTTGTGTTATCATTTACTAAGAAAATATTCTGTTTTCTGAGCACAAGCAGAAGTAACATGCGGCATCACTCAACAGTACCAACTCCTGATGTCATTTCACATGGAGCTGACACCAGCAGCTATCACTACAGCAGCCTGTCTCTTCCTGAAGTGTCTGGCAAAATTACAAGGAGCTGGTAACAAGGCCTTGTAATGGTCTCTACTGGAATTTTCTGTGCCGGGAGTGTTCATCTGCTTGAATATTTTGGGAAATATCTAGCAAAAATAGTTCCATTATTTTGAAAAGACGAAACTTGAGGGAAAAATAATTCGAACAACTTTAAAGCGTTTCTTTCAGCTCTTTCATTCAGAAGTTTGCAGCACAGTTTTGCTTTGGAGTAGGAGCTTGAAAATGAGCTTGGGGTCTCACTGGAGAATGAGGATATGGCTTTTTAAAAATCATTAAGAATTGCTTTCTGCAGTTTCTCAGACTGTGAAACTCTTGAGGACACCATAGTGACCTCAAAGACAATGGCTTCAGCAATCAGACCACACATTTACAAGTACTGTTCCAGGTTGATGTATACCATTCAATACAGGGTAAGATTCAAGGCTTTTTTCTCTCACTGTCTCAGCTCACCCTACAGCACTGAAGACAAAATGAAGATGTTGATGGGTCCCAGAGAGATGCAAGAAGAGGGCTGAGATGCAGCATGAGCAGACGGTAAGAAGTGAGTGGGTTAACAGGCATTTAGGATGCCATTGCATCCTTTTCCAAACATGGATGCCAATTTCTCCGCATGTCTGCTACCTTGCAGACTGACAACACGTTTGGCCTCACTCCTCATCAGGGCTTGCCCACAGAGGGAAATGCTGCATATATACTGATTTTCAATTCCTCTCTTAGGTCTCTTCATGTCCAGAGCTGATGTTTGGATGGGTGAAACTCAGTTTTGTTGTTGGTGGTAGGTTCTTTTTTGTTGTTGTTGTTGTTTTTCTTTAAAAAAAAAAATCCAAGGCTATTTCATTAGTGAATGTTAGAAGAACTGAATTTTAGTGTCTGGCATTTTGGCCTCTAGCACACTATGAGAATGATACTGAGGAAATGAATCATGGTTTGTGCTGAAGGCGGCAGTTGTTAGCCAGGCCATTGCCTCACATATCTCAGGAGATGGAATGCAGACAGTAAATGAGGCAGAGACCTTGATGAAGAGCACAGATGATGGTGGGGTTGAGGGAACCAAACCCAGACAAGAATCCTCGATTTCTTCTGGAGTCTGCCCCAGAGCTCCTATGTGATGCTAGATGAATAACTTAGAGTAAACTTTCCATATGACTTCACTCATGGTGAATTCCTTCTTTCCTGCATTCCTCTGAGATGTAGAATGATCTAGCCTGAAAAAGAAATAATAATAATAATAATAATAATAATAATAATAATAATAATAATAATAGGCTTTCACCTAGATCTGGAACAAAGAGAGTTGTGTTTTTACACAGCTTGCCCTACTGAAGTACAGGATATTTTGTTAGTTAGCCCCTGCATGACTTCCATTACAAAATGTGACAAGTTTGGGCTTAATCCTTCTAGGTCTTATCTCACAGAGCTGTTGTAAAGATTAACTGATGTTTGTGAAATATTCTCAAACTATAGTAGCAATATAATGGGAAATGCAAAGAATACGTGAACACACCTGGTTCAGTACAATGCTTGGATGTAGAGAACAGAAGGTAAGACCTGAAAACACTTTTGAAATTATAAGGTTACAAGAGAATAGAAACCACACATGGATTCTGTGATCCCTAGCCATCCTTTGTGCTAAATAAAGTGAGAAAAAAAGCATGTGTTCAGATAATTCATCAAAGCACTGTAATAGATGAGCAAAAAAGCAAATTACAGTTGCACGTGCTATGTCAATGGGCATTTGCTACTGTGCAAGCGTGAGAAGTGCCAACCTTAGCTTTTGGTAGCACAAAACAGTATGTGGGTGTAATTGTAAAAAATGTATGAATTTTGCTCTAAGCAGTGTGGAATACTTCAACGTGACCTGAATGTGCTGGTAGACAGAAGTCTCTCCCATTTGGTGTTGATCCGTGGCACCAGGATCTACAGCCCCGAAGCACTGCAGACGTGTGCCCACACTTCAGACCAGTGAAGGAGCTGCTCCTTAGATTGTGGCCTTCTGAGCCCTTGATAAAAAAGACATTTACAGGAAAAAATTCTCCGGTCATGGAAGAATTGTCACTGTAGATCTGAACAGCTGATGTAGCTGGAGCAGTGCAAAGCGACTTTGGGAGAGAACAAGGAAGGGCTGTTAGAAGACAGCACTTAAGAAGGATTGGTATGATCTTATGAGGGTTTAGGAAGTCCTCTTCAGAAAAGAAGTGGAATTTATTTTCCCTTGCTAGACTTCCTTGTCCTACATTTTTCATTCACCTTAAGCCAAAATAGACCAGAATTCTAACCCTCAAATTATTGGCAATTTGTTCAGCTCTCTAGAAAAATGCCTCCAATAAACACAAACCCAACTAGTCAGTGTAGCATTAAATCAAACCCTAAAAGATGAAAAATGCTTCTTTCACTGTTTTATCTGAAGCCAAGAAGGATATTGCTTTACATTTTTTTGAAATAGAAGTGCATAGCTTTACTGCTGCCTTCCAGCATCGGGAGATGTTCCCCCTGGTAAGAGCTCATTAATTTGAGAGTAGGCTTGATTAGACTAGAACTGAACAAGACCGAAACATTTCATTTCATTCTTTCATGCTAATCTCTTGGCAGAACAACCACCTTTTTGCCCATCACCCCCACTCAAAACACAAACAAAAATAAGAGCTCCCCCTTCTTCAGAATCTGTATGGACCACAATAGCCTGAAGGACTCTATTGTTATTACCATAAAATGCATTACTCAAGTGAATAAAATAGCTGTTGGTAGCTCAGGTCTATGGGATACTAGTAATCCTGTATAATTGCCAACTTGTGGGGTGACTGGTGAAAGAAACCTTAAAGCCTTTTTATTTTATCTTAGTAATGATGAGGGAGTTACCCAAAACATATGAATGCATCTCTCCTCCTTTAGACCATCAAAGGTTCAACAATGAATTCCTTTCTTTGAGAAAGCTGGGCTTTAGTCTGCCATGAAACTCAATCCATGGCCCTCTAATTAATTTTGCTAAATAGATTAGCCAATTGGAGTTGCTGCTTCAGAGGGAAGCAGCCTCCAAAAACAAGTTTTTCCCCATTCTCAAGGTGAGATGTTTTGCTCACAGGACATCCTTTCAAGTGCACTGGAGTACTTTTAGACTGGATTAGCTGAGGCAAATGGATTAGTCTTTGTAGGTATTAGAACCAAGGGCCTTTAAGAAAGGAAAACAAGGTGCCTAGTTTCACCAGTATGCCACTAAAAGCTACTTAGTGCAAACATCCGTAAAACTGTCAAGAATGAGGACTTGTAAAAGCAACTGTAAGCACATCCTCAAGCTAATTGTAAGACACACATTTACACAGAAATATGCAAACTGCAAACACAGGTTGAATAGGGACCATCACACACATATCTGATCTTAGTGAGCATAAAGGATTTTTACTGGTGTTCTGAAGGACACTTGAAACTCTGCAGCATCTGCTAACTTTTCTTCCAAGCAAGTCAGTTGATTAAGGCATTAATCCTCTCACAAAAGTAATCCTGAATGACACTCCTCTTTGCTGACTTTCTGAAGGTCCAACCCAGAAAAGTGCTAAACTTTACAAGATGGGAGACTCCACACATCAGCGGCAATGTGCAGCCACTCAGGGTTTGGTCCAAGATATGTTTCTTGCATTCGTTTCTTGTCCAAGTATAAAACGGTATAACAGCAAAAGAATAACTCTCATATGAAGCTCAGAAAGTGACTGAAGAATGTAAGAATTTAAAATACTTTATTCTCCTAAAGTTTGCTTCCCTTATCCCAACAAGCATTGACTCCACTTAGCATAAATGAATTGCATGTTCCTATTTCTGTAGAAAAGTAAACAAACAAATAAATTCCAAAACATAGTTTTGATGGATAGGCAATATACGCCATGACAATTCTATTGATTCTATAAAGCAAAGAACTTGATGAAAGCCTGTACCATGGGTATTAGCCTTTCTTCTGGAAGTGTATGGTAACGTTTCACATAAATGGCAATATCAAAGTCAGTACATGGAAGAAAAGAAACTCTTGAGAGGCGTAGCTAATCCTTGGTCTTTCTAGATGGGTTAAATAAGGACTAAATGACTAAAAGGGTGACAGTAAACAGTAAGTATTAGAAATGTATTTATGAAATAAATATCCTACATACAAACTCAGTAAGCAAAGCTTGTAGGTTGTGTTGGGATAGTAACATCTCATTGAGTACCCTTTGAAAATCCATCCCTTTTGCCAACTGGGTAACAGCATATAGAAATGACACATACATTTGAGAATGCGTTCAAGGTATCATTTTCCTTATCTGTCTCATGAGTATTGTAGAAAAGCCTGTAACATCCACCCAGAGATAATGATCTGCAGTTCAGTAACACCTTCTGTACATCGTCTCACAGCTTATTACAATTGTTTGCAGAATCTTACAACACTCTGAAGAAGTGAACACATTTTTCTGATCTAGATATGTCCTTCTGGCAGCTGTACTTGGAATAGTGTACTTATCTCAAGGATGATGCTGGACTTGTGTCTGATTTCAGAGCTAAGCCTGCAATGCCTAGATCCCTTCCAGAAATACTGATTTCCAGAAATGTAGTTTTGTATTCATTCAGATATAAAATATTGATCTAAATTGCAAATGTTGTTTTCAGAAATGCAGAGTACCTACACATCCCACAGTCAACAAGGGCAAAGTTGGGTACTCTGTATATCTGAAAATCCAGGTCCTTGGGGAGCAATACTCCCTGATGTACACTGCAGACAGCACTACTGTCCAGCATACAAAGTGACTGAAACTGTGGGAGAATCAGAAAAGGCCTTTGTTATCCCAGAGCTTTGAATGTGACCGCTCTGCAGAAAGCAGAGCTGTCACCCTCCAAGTATGTTTACACCACTGTTCTCTGTAGGTGTTAGAAAGATCTGTTAGCTGGAGAGTGAGCATCTTTGTGAAAACAAACCTGCTTTCATGCAGACCTCTAAGCCACCAGAGCCCCTGGAAATTCAACAAAGGTACCTTATTTACACGCCTTGTCTAACATGCATGCTATTTGTTTGTGTAGTGTAAAGGACAGTTTCCCACTAAAGATATACCAGGGTTTATGTTTGTTATCATTGCTCACCTCATTGACAGAAGAACAGGCTTTTGGTCATACTCTAAAACAGTTATGAAGCAGTTTTCCAATATAAGAAATTCCATTTTGAAGAGTACCAGCTACTTTGCAGGTCAAGGAAAGCAGAAGTGCCACATGCAAGCTGATGAGGGATATAAAAACACTGCATCAGATCTGCTAATAGATCAGATCATAGATCACACCAGCAAGCAGGGACAAGTGATAGAAAAGTAACGTGAATGAAGGTAATGAAAACAGACTGGAAGCAGATTTAGGATGAACATAATTAGAGTTAATGTTAGCACTGAAAGCAGAGATTTGGGGGTTGGTGGTGCCTGGGGCTAGTTGACGTTTATCAGCATAGCTTGACTGTCTCTCTAAGTGAGGTTTTGTACCTGGGAAGGGATTCTGACATTTTGCTCACAATTGGACCACCTGCTCATGTCTCATCAGCTAAAAAGAGCTTAAAGGCTTCTCAGCACACGGGAGGTATGGATCAGGCTTGCAAAAGTATTTGTGTCTTGGATGCAGCATCACTTAGCCATAGTCACAGGAATAGGTAACATTTATTTATGCATTTTTTTTAGTAAAATCAAAGCATAAATATCTAAATAAACCTATGTCTAGCTAGGAAGCATCTGAATAGTTCCTTCATATGTCTGCAGCTGAAAACATGAAGTACTGGGATGTATCAAGCTCTCCTGAGCTATCCATTTTTTCACACTTCACCCCTACCCGTTATCACAGAGAAATTCTAGTGATCAGCCCAGACCAAGGGCCCCTCCGCATCTGCTCTGATTTGTCCTGAGCTGGTTCAGGCAGTGTGTCACAACTCTGCTTTGGAGTGTAACCTTGACCATTAAAAGTCCAAATATACTGGGTTTGCATGCAAAGTTTCTTCTCACTCCTTCTGCTTGAAGATGAATCTTGTTAATGAGAAACTAATTATTATTTTTACAATCTTTGGAAAACTGGTATGGGGTAACAATTCTAATCCTGGCACATTTAAAAAATGCGCTAAAGCCAAAATGGTGAGGCTTGGATATTTATTTCTGTCATGAGTTGAACAGAAACTTCCATTTGAAGCCCTTGAATCCCTCCTCCCCCTTATACTCTCCCCTCTCCCTCCTGCACCCTTTGCCAAAGTTCAGCTCAAGTTGATGAAGAATGTATATTTTTGAATGGTAAATGCCTGGCAGGCTTAGGAACAATCTACAGGCCAGGTGTGTGGTTCAGGCAGCTTCCAACTCCCTTCTTGGGACTCATAGTGCTTTTATAAGTAAGCAGCTTCAATCCTGTCCTGGAGGAAACATTCCTGCCCCTGGGGGACAAGTGATTCATTCAGTCAGTGAGGTCAGTTTTGCTTCAGATCTGCTTAAGAGAAGCTGCCAGCTATATTGAACTTAACTCCTAGTCACACTTAACTCCTAGTCACATGCAATTTTGGAATTTGTGCTTTCTACCATTTTTCATAATGCTAGAAATCATGATCTTGGACTGAGCTAGGATCTAAAATTCAGTGTCTCAAAGGCAAACCATGAATATGTCTTGGGTGCAAGCGATTCATTCTCTGTGAATGAACACAAATGAACTTGCAAGGGAATGAATCTCCAAAACTGAGAGAGAATGAGAGAAAAGAGGAGGTGAAAAATAATTAGAATCAATCTGCAAAGCTTCTGATGGCTGTTTCCCAATGTGGAAGTGCCTTATATATAGGGGAATTCTTCTCTTTGATACCTCTGGAAGATCCTACAAATGTTTCACCAGTTACCCATTACTGACTGCCCTCCTCCCTTTGCACCATCTATGAAAAGACATTTAAGATGTTCTGTTCCTTTTCACAAACAAGGCCAAGTGTGTTGATGGGAAAACAATAAGGTGAAAAGGAGGACAAAAAGTCTAGATTCATGTCAAAACTACAGGAAGCAACAAAATATGGAGTTTCCTGGGTGAGGAAACTGGCCAAGCTGGTTTGGGTCATAGGAATCTTCCCCTTCTTCTTCTGAAAGTCTATGAATCTTGTGTGAAAGAGCATAAAGCTTCCTTGTCCTTTTGACCCCACTCCTGTAGCTGTAAGCCTTGCTTACTTCATCTTTTTGAGTAACGAGAGTGTCAATATTTCTGTGTGTTATGTCCCTATGCCAGATACATGGCAGAGGTTGCAAGGTGGCTGCTGGGTCATCCTTTGTTACTGTATGGTCTCCTAGGGTCAGGATTGATAACTGTCAATATTTTGGAATGAGATTTTTATGGTCAAATCTAAGGCAAGTGACACTGAAATTAATAGTAGTCTGGAAAATTCCTGTAAAAATTTGCTATTTCATCAAGATGTGAGTCATAGCAAGTCACATATTTTGCAGAACCTTCAACAGAATGAAAATGGAAAAGCAAAACAGGAACTGTTTTGCAGGAAGTTGCTCTTACCCACGTTTCCGGGGTAGACAACCACAAGAAACTGCATGACATCAGTTTTGGGTGCAGGGCCTCTACAGGTATCTAAAAACAAGCAGTTGCTTAATAAAACACAACCCTCCAGACATGCTTCTCACATCATTTCAGAATTCTTTAAATATACCTGAATCACTGTTCCCTAATCCTTCTGCACTCTTCAGGACTGGGAACTGACGTGTGCACACTGTCTAGATAATGGTATATGAAGTCCTTGGGGAGCAAAGTTAACTTCTGTTTAATGTGTCTATAAAGGTCAGAATTCACGATAAATACTCACTTAGACTGAAAATAATGCAAATGGATTTTATACTGTTATTTGTGCTCACTATTTCTCTAACAGTGTGCAAACCAATATGCAGGCCACACCTCCTCCTACCCTCCAAACAGCTTCCTCTAGGCCCTTACACAGTTCAGGTCTGCAGAGGGGGCTGATGGTAGTTCAGCACAAAAGTGGATCTGACTCTTGATGACACCAATGTGGCTCCCCATGAGTGTTTGCAGAGTGGTGGCCAATGCTCCTTTCAAGTTTTAAGAGGCATCTTGGACCCTGTGGCTGCAGCTTCTCTATATCAAATTTTGAACAATTGATGGGATCAAGCAAGTTTCAAGGCAAAAGTTCCTACATGTTTACTCTCTTTATCTTCTGTGACTCAAATCAGTTGTACTGGGTCTGACACAGCTGAACCGTGACCAGCCATGGCAAGGTTTCCTGAACTGTTTTATCAGCACAGGGCAGGAGGGTTTAGTGAGGGCAGAGAGCAGCACATAGCATGCCACACTTCACAGCTACCTCTGGCCCATGTCACTGTCAGTGTAGCTGCTTGGCAGGGTGCTTGGCATTCAGCCACAGCAGCTAGTCAGCAGCTCCAGCCCACTGGAATTCTGGCTGAAAACTTGCTGCCGCTGCCCCCCAGGTATGCTGGGGTGAGACAATGGCAAAAACAGGTTCCAGGTAAGATCTGCTCTTGGGAAGCATCGACAGAATCTCACTGATAAGCCTGAACACCAAAGCCTGTAGGGAGCCAGAGAAGATGCAACACTGAGTGTTTTCACTATCCTGTCAAAGTTCTGGCATGCTTTGTGAGAAACACATCGAACCTGAAACTGTCACACTCCTTCCTCCTATCCCACACCCTCCCATGTCCTCAAAATGCCTGAATTTTTACTTCAATAGCTCTGTCTGCCCAGCTCCTGCGGAGAAGGCATAGGGACCTCTGAAGATTGGAAATATCGATTGATGTCTGAGCTCAAGAGCAACATTTCAGAGATGCATCAGACAGATATTGTATTCTCTGCAGGCTGAAAATCCAAGAAATGAAATACCCAAAGTAATAAAATGGCTTTGGAAAGCAAAGACCATTCTGTGTCAAGCCACATGTTAATTGCTTTCTGTGTCTCTCAAGAATCTGGCCCAGGGCAGCCACAGATTTTTGATTCAGTATAGAAATATCTCTTTATTGAGCATAGAGAGAACGCCGACCTTTGTCTGAAAGGTCTCCTAAGCTGGTTACCTCAGGTGTAACCTAATGGAGAGCAGAATCTGGCCCTCAGCTTTTAAGTCTCCCAGGCAGCCTTCTTCAGCATGAAGCTTGCTGACTCATGCCAGCACCTATGAGGGCAGCAACCCCGTGATCCTATGGAAAACAAATGAGTGAACCACACTGCAAAAAAAAAGTGAAATTTTTCTTTATGCCCAGGGAAGTTATCAACCCCAGAATTCTTCTCCCTTCTTCCTCCCACTGTTTCTTCCTGCCATACACTCCTGCTGCTCCAGCCTGAGCGCCCCGTGTGAGGAAACTGGTGACTTGAAAAAAAAACTGAGTCATGAGGTCATACCATTATCACATTTCTATTCCAGTGCTTTCTCTCACTGCCTACAATTATCACTCTTTTATTCTTGTACTTGGCTTCTTAGACTTTGATCTAGTCCTTTGCTTCATATCCTTTGATGCATTTTAGCTTACATTGTCTGTAACCTGACCCCTTGCCATCTAATTCCACCAACTTCTCACAACCCATATCAACCACTCACTCCCCCCTTTCATCTTTCTTTTGTATAAATGCATACAGAGCCATAACAAAGAAACTACAGTTTAGTTGTAGCACTTCCAAGATCCTTAGAAATGGTGGATAAAATCTCTATGCATTTATTTTACTCCTCACTAAAAAAAAAAAAAATTCTTTATTTATTACTTTTTTCCACTAGACAAAATAAAAAATGCTAAGGAAAGAAAATATAAATACATAGATTTATTACTGAATTTGTTATGAAATCCTTTTTAAAAATTATTTTCTTATAAACCTATCTTCAAATTCACTCCAATGACATTAAGACTGTTGAGACACGGTACGTTTTCATCATTAAATACTGGCAGGCTTTGAACATGTTTACTTTCATTGACGAAAAGGAAGGAAAGGCCAGTGCTTATGTTGCAAATACCAATTAGTGCAGAGCTACAGTCTGTGCATGTGTGTCTATAAATATATATTGAGAGGAAAGAAAATAATATGGTTTCTGCAATGTAGGAAATGTGGGCAAAAATATATGGTCATTTTTTGCAAGGTCTAAATAACACAGAAACAGACTTTCAGTTCTCAAAGGTGATTCAGGAGACTGAAGTCTCTTTAGATCAATGTATTATAGGATTTAAGCATATCTGAACGCTTGGGAATATTCTGAACTCCATCATTGGGTACATAAATTTATTTGGCATTCTGGTTCTAAATTCCTTTAGAAATTGGATTTTGAGTTCAGAGTCAGTGAGGCAGTTTTATACACTTTCATCCTATACTTCTGGGTGTATATTTAGCAGTGAGTTGGAACTGAAGGAACAGAGAGAAAAGAGATTTTTTTTTTAGATGCCTCTGAACATTCAGAAAGATATTTACAATAATATTTCTCACTCTGCATGATAATAATAGACTTGTAAGGGCAGAAAGAGACAGCTGAGCACAGTTCTGCATGGTGGCTGTGACTTCTAGCTCAGGACAGCTACTTGCTTTTTTTTTAGCTGCTTGGAAGTGGCAAGGAAGAGAGAGTGCACTGGGCTAGGTCAGTCCTGGTACCTCCTGGGCTGGTCAGACAGGTCCCATATGCAGTGGTACTGCTTGGTACTTGCATGTTCAAACTCTCTGGCCACCCATTTGTGGATGTGATCCTGCTGAGGGCTGACTGTGGGCTCTGGTCTCTGCTCTGGATAGCCTGACACTGAGGTAAGGGCTTGGTGGTGTCTTCAGAGTGGTGCTGAGCTGCAACCTGGCCTTATACCACACTTCCCTTCTGCCCCTAAGTCCTGCCAGGCCTGGAGGACTTTCTCACTGTCACTGATTTCGATTTGCCACAGTTGCCCCTCCTGGAAGGTCACAGTAAGACCAAGCAATGATCCATGCTATTTAAATGCTTTATGAACTAAATACATTCAGCAGAAGCAGTCCCAGAAGCTGCAGAAGACTTGGTGTCCTTGGTATGTGAGGTGAGGTCAAACCAAAGTAACAGTGCTCTCCCCCTAAACCCAATCTAGCATGGAAATCAGGTGGAAATTACATTCAGGGCAGCTCCCTGAACGTAACTCAGGGCAGCTCCCAGGGCAACTCTACCAGTTTGATTTCTGGTTTTCCGATAGGACATTGGAAAGAAACAAGCTCCCTCACCTATCCTCTTCTGCCTTCCTCACTCAGAAATACCGGGCTGCCACTGCCTTGGCAAAGCAGCACATATAAAGTGTACTGTGTTGTGCTTTAGGCATGGTCTCTCTGTTTGTTGAATTGGTCCAGCCTCACAGCCTGACTTTTGGTCCCTTTCCCTCCTGCAGATTCTTTTCTGTCTGCAGTGTTGTTAACTGTGAATAATATTTCCTACAAATACTTCAGGAAATTTCTAGCTAATATATTCCTCCACTGCCAGCAGTTCCCAAGGATGTCAGGCAAGCAGTATTGCAGGTGCCAGGGGAAATAAAAACAACAAAAAAGAATAAAAGAAATATAAAGAAAACCTTGACTTTTTGCTTTGTCCTGCAGTAACTGGTTGGTTAAACACCTTTTCTTGAAGACTAATTTCAATCTCTAAAATCATATTTTCCATAACAGTGGGCCAAATGGTTCCTGGGTAGTTTGAACACCTGTGAACCTGGCATGCTGAACTCTAAATAATGCACACGCTGCAGTTTGTTGTGCTCCTCTCTGGTTCATGTCCTTTCCTAGCTGGCAAAAACCTCTGATAGCGACAGTATTTTGCAGCTGGAAAATAGGTCACCTTTAAAGTTATATATTTATGTACATATGCATGTGTCTGTGGGTGTGTTGATATGTCCTGTGATGCCCTGAAGTTGAACAAATAAGCAGAATGGGTACACTCAAGGGAGAATTCCAGTTTTGCCCTTCATGAAAATTCCTCTAGGGATGGTGAGATTTAGTTGGACAAGCAGGTTGCAAGTATGTAGGAGGCTTCAGAGGGATCCCAGATAAGCTGCTTTCTTGGATTAGAGCCTTTCAAGAAATAGGAGTCTTTCAATAGCTGAAGGTATGGTTTCAGCTTGGTTGAGGTCTGGGCATTTCACCAAAGTTGTGTTGACAGTCGTGTGTGTGCGTGCATGTACTCCAGTAGAGAATGTGTCCTTGAGACAAACTGTAAGAATTCTGCCTCTGAATAATCAGTTATTTTATTTACAGGTTTCTGTGTACAGTGGTGAACCAGCAAGTTTATTTATACTAAAGAAGTTTCTCATCCATAATTGATGCCTAAATCAGTTCTGGTCTTTCCGTGGCCTGCAACTGCTCTAATGTGGTCGTGTGTATGAAGCAGCTTTGAGTTCAGCATGAATAGTTTGCTTACAATCAATTATGCATGTGGTAGGCACAAAGGAACTGTTCAGAGGACAGGGGGAAGCTTCTCTTTCAGCTTCCAAGTTCAGGGGCAAACACTGTCAGAGGAACCAGTCACAGAGGTCCCCTCTCCCCACACTTCCATTATTGCACCTAACTCTCTGTCTATTCAGCAGCAGCTGCTAATTCAGTGGCCATAAAGTCTAGGAAAAGCCCTTTGGATTACAGTTTCAGAGTTAAAGGAGAGGTATTCAGTTAAGAGCTACTGCCCAAGACTTTTCTTCACAGACGTATTGTTTAGTACTTACTCTGTTCCAGAGCACCACTTCCATTTCAAAAGGAACACCATCCCTGTAATGATTCATTGCCAAATCTCTCTGTAGTCCTGTAATACACAACATAACCTCAGCTTTGCTTTTGTAATATGTATGAGTCTTTAAATATAAGGTGCCTCTATGCATAACCACTGTAATGAGCTGAACTTTTGCTGGAAATCATCAAGAGTTTTAATTTTGACTTCAAAAGAGCAAGACGGCTCCCCCTAGCCCCCTGTGGCACTGGCACAACCAGTATTTGTTCAGACATTCAGCATTTTAGCATGGCTACTAAAAACACCTAGAACTAATGAAGAGATTAAGAACACGGAGAGTGGGACCTCCTGCTCGAGCCAATCCATCTGCACTTGTTTGGCCCAAACACTGAGATCTGTGCTGGCTTAAAGCTCAGAGGCCCAGATCGAAGTCTTTTTTCTACGTAATTGATGCACATAGGGAAAACTGCTACATTTGTGGGTTACGTCTTGAATCTAGGTACTATGGGAGCTGGTCTGTTTTTTGGTTTGTTCATCTACCCCTCCTTTTATTTCTATGGGGAAGAGCCTTGCAAAGGAATGAAAACCAAGCCAGAGAGAAGGCACTCCCCGTTTTATAAATCCCATGGCACTTTTTAAAGCTCCTTTTCTGCTCTGTCACGGAAGGGAGTTCTTATTCTTGTATCTTAGTCCTCATGGACCAGGAGGTCAAGCAGCCTGCTGAGCTCCACAAGACCACTGACATAAAGCTGTTGTTGGCCACTTTCTTTTCCTGGTATTAGAGAGGNTAGTCGAGGACTGAATTTGACACACTTGGTACTGACATCTCGTAAAATGGCATGAATGCTTGACCTGAGATTTTCGAGACACAGCTGGTTTTTCAGGGTGGGATTTATGTGGTGGTGGGAGGCTGGGGAGGTGATGGTTAATGTATCTTAAGAACTTGGTGAACCATTTATAATGCTCAGGATAAAAAAACAGCAGTCACTTATTTAGATGAGTTGCGGTAGTGTATTACAGCACTTCTTACTGTCTGAGCTGTGCCCTGTGAAGTCTGCCCTGAGTATTTATAGGGCAATTAGTTAGTGCAAACGTGTTTTTTGAATAAGTTGTAGGGTGGCTTTTTTTTTTTTTTTCACTTGAAATAACTTCTTAGTACTTAACAGAACTTCAGATGTAGCAGATTTCAAATGGCTTATGGACTTCTAGTCTGAGATTTTTTCCCCTTTTAACAGATGTAGATGCCAAATTCCAATTCCAGTTGTTGGTAACTTCTTATCCAAATCACTTTAACAGCTTTGAACATCTCAGCTATAACATGGCAGATGAATATGACCACGAATTAACCGTGAGGGGCATGGAATAAAAAGACTACAGCAAACAAAACACATCTGTCTTTATATGATTACTGCCCTGCCAGATAACCCAAAAAGCCATGACTTAGCTTTGTAAATGGGTGCAAGTTCTGTTTGCTTTGAGAGCATTTCCAGGAACATTTGTCCCAACTAAGGTCTGTGTTTTTTGCTCAGTGCTTGGCTTCTGTGGCGTGGATGTACACTCACGGATTCTGCAGGGGACAAATGGGACTTGGTAAGTTTTCCAGTGATGCTGTAAGGAGTGCAACTTTCAGCAGTGCTCCAGAGCAGGGGCTGAGGCAGGAGAATTAAAGGGGCTCAGCAGTGCCACATGGGACAATTCTGCTCCATCCTTCCCATTGCACCTCCCCATCTTTGACAAGTTGTACAGCCTCATGCTTCACAAGGCCATGTCTGATTCTTTCCCTGGGATATGGGACAGCTTACACAGACGTGTGTATTCCAGCATGGTACCAGTTCCTTTTTCAGTCCATCCAGGGTTATTAGATTATTCTTTGTTCTTTATAAGTAGCAGCTCGTGGCACTGTGAAATGCTACTTTTTTCAGTTAGATGGCAGATAGCAAATGTTTCCATTCAGAGCACCTCTGCCTTCTTGTAAAATGAAGCCTATACATGACCATTTCTATACATCTCTATTTTTAACATCTAAAAAAAAAAGCAATCCCCTCTATTTTTAGATACAGTTCAGTTCTGTAGGCTGGCTGGTTCTAATAAAAAATTCCTTGCTCTCTAAAGAAAACCCTGCATTGAAATCACAAATCCAGGGGAACGTCCTGTACTATTAGCAGTTCTACTAAGATGAAAACCTCAGCTTGTTAGCAAGCTCTCCAAACAAAAACATTAACCCAGACTCTAAAGGAAAAACAGGCAAGGAAGAGGCAATAACCCCAGCATGTTTTCTACCATGCTTTCACCCTGCTATTAAAATAAAACAAAATAAAAAACAAAGAGAAACACATCCACCGGTTCAGAAAGGAGGTCAGGACCTTGGACATCTTTCAGATCTCTTTTTGTCTGGCCCACTTGGCTTAGTTGCTAAACGTGTTTCCAACAGCTGTTTCTCTTTTGGAGATGATGCCATACCGCTCTCTGCTGCTGGCTTCACACTCCCTGTGGACCACAGGCTCTGAAACAGATGTATGTCCCTTACTGCCTTCTCTGGAGGTGGGCAGTAGGTTTTCCTGCTTGAGGTGTGCTGTTTTTAGGAGGACCTGGTTGTTCTATGTAATCAGGTCATTGCAATGCCAGCCGTGTTATGATCTTCCTAGTGTTTTTTCTGTCTCCAGGAGGCAAGTGCCACCTCGTTCACACTTGCTTCTTGTAGGACATGGGCTTTCCCCATGCACTTCATTGTGGGCATGAATGGGATCTATAGACCAAACACAGCTGTCTTCTTATGACTATTTCCAATCCAGCTGAAAAATAAAAATAAAAATAAAAAAATCCTTCAGACATGTTATTTAAAGGACAGCCTTTGGAAGAGCAAATGTGCAGTGTACGTGTGCTAACCCCTTCAAGGACTCAGTGAAACCACTTTGGGAAGGGTTTTCTTGGGCCTCAATGCTCTGTTTTCTGCAGCCTGGAGTATTCTGGGTTCTTCAGCCTATTTAGTTAGATATCACATGCATATATTATGGAAAGACTGACAGTATTCTCCAAATTTTTCAGAAGCAGCACTTCAGTCCTAATGACTCCTACTCTGACCTTGGGCAGGTCATCGAGGTCTCAGCCTTCAATGCTACCAAGAGTAAACTTCAGCAGCTTAGAAACCTAGAGGTCTTTGAAACCTCATTCTTTTTCTTCGAGCCTTAGTTGCAAATCTGTAAATCTGAGATGCTGTTAATAACTCAACATGCACTGCAGGGAGAAACATCTTAAAGAATTTGTGAGCTACCCTGAAACTGGAAGTGGAGGCACTAAGAATACAGAGATGAAGAGATACTTTCCTGATGCATATGCTAATCCCCAGGGTACAGTGCACAAGGTACATTGTGTTTCTCTGTATGAAAACTGCACCTCAGGGACATGAGCAGGAATGGAGTGTGATTGACAAGTGATTGCCCTGCAGAACTTGTACAGCAGAAAGAAAGTAAAAGATCTGCTCTTAGCTTGTGTGAATGTAGCCATGTATATTCATCTTTCAACTGTAAATCAAGTGCCAAGGAAGTGCACCAGGAACAGTCGGAGGGAAACCTGCTTCAGTAACCCTGCACACCTGGTCACGCAACTGAAGAAGTGTGGAATGAGAGGGAGAACGAAAAAGATCAAACCGAGTTATGGCATGTTATGGTACCTGCATATCACAGTGATTGACAATACAGAATTACCTAAGACAGATACCTGACCTGTCAGGGTATCACCTGGATACACTCTAACTTCTAAGCCATTTTCAGACAATTAAAGTTTTCAGAAGATAAAAAGCCCTGTGAATAGCACCTTACAATGGAGGTGGTATGTCTAGTATAATTCTATCCAGTTTCTTGCTCTACTTTTGAACAATCAGGCTAACCAGTGTTTCACTCATGCTGCTGACCAGTTTCTTTCTCTACTGGGAGTAAAAATTAGAAGCATTTTATTCCTTTCAAAGGAAATAAATCAGTTATTTTTTTTTTTCAGCCATTACACCAGGAAGCTTTGTAGCTAGAAATAGGAAAAATGAAGTGATCTTTTTTCTTTGTGTGGATGAGAATCAAGAGCACATCAAAATGTATCCCCTGTCCAAAGTGGCATGCTGCCCGTTCCTATTTACACGTTACCATTGACTCAATGGATCCCTTTGTTTCCAAAATGCACAGATTATTCCAGTTGTGTGTGGAGCTTGGGTTTGTGTGTTACTGTCCACTGGGGACTAAGAAAACACCAAAGATGTTATCCAATACCATAACTAACAGAAGAATTCAAAACCTGTGAGCAAAAGCAGTTTTTTCACTCTGACCCTTGGACTGCTCTGGCTTGTGTTTCAAGCGTCTACATTTTTATCTGAAGAAGGAGACTGCTTCTGTTACTTACCAACTTGCTCACTTTCAAGGTGTTACACACAGGGTTCACAAGCAGTGGATTACAGGGTGGTCCACACTACAATTCGCAATGTTAAGAAGTCAAAGCCAAATCGTACAAGACACTATTTTAATAGCTGCTTCATTAAAGGTCTAAAAAGTAAAAAATTATACTGATACAAATTTCTCCACTAATATAATCTTAAATTTTACTTTGAAATGGTCAGGATGTGTCCTGGATCTGGTGATTTTGCATATATGCTCTTTGGAATTGAGAGTATAATTTTGCATTCTTGCTCTGTCCATCACTCAGGCTCACCTATGCAGTCTTTCACTATCATCATGAGGCAGAAAGAAAACAGGTATGTGTGAGAAGGAAGATGCACAATGTGTTAACCCATTAACTTCTCCCGGGGCTGCAGGGCTGATGCATGGTTTGGGACTTGGTACTTCTGATTGAAATGGAAGTGGGTAGGGGAGCAAACCTCTCTATTTGCTTAGCTAAAGACAGAATCAGTGGCCAAGGTTAGTCTAATTATAATATTTGCTGAAGATGAACAAGAAGACAAGAAAAGGTTAATGGGTGCAATGACCTAGTATTATGCTGGAAGATTTTATCTATTTCCTATAGTTTTACACAAATCAGACTAAACTGTGTGACAAAATGGGAGGCGAGTGTTTCAACTGAAAAGCTTTCTGTGTGCTGAAATGATGCAGCTTTGCAAAAGTCTGCATGTGACGAGGTTGCACTTCCCTCGTTTCACATAGACTGTGCAGTCATGTTTAAATGCACTAAAATGAAAGTTTTCAGGATTAGGAATGGAGCTAGTTATTGACGTGAGTTTCACTTAGAGAAGGATAGAACTGTGAAATAAAACCAATAATCTCCCAACCCATACCTTTATCTGATATACATAAAAATGCTCTCAGTGCACGGAATAGCAACCCAAAGCTTTACAAACAGATCCATCAGGCAATACGTTGTCTGAGACACCTTATTTGCCATTTCCAAACGTGCCTGCCGATGGCTGTCTCCAAATGGACTCAAGAGCCTGAAGCTCCATGAGAAAGTAAAATTATTTTCTGGTTTGTGACAAATATTTAGTAACGCTATGGCAAGAACAGGCATGGGTCCAAATTTGATCATACAAAACAGAAAGCTGGGAGGCTGGACATGACGTATGCTTTGCTCTGTGGAAGGAGGCACGTGCTTTTTCTGCTCTCATACCTTCCAACAATGCCGCATGATTGGGATCTGGTCTGGCTTCCTGCCAGTGCTCTGACAGATTGAAATGATAGAGGATGCCTGATGAGAATTTGGAAATGCATCTACCTTAAGGTAAGGGTTAGTGGAGGTGTTAACACTAATGCTTTATCTGACATCCACAGTACAGAGTCCTGGTTCTTGGCACCTGTGTTTTCCAATCAAGTAACACTCGTTTGTTATCATATATACACACCATAGATTTACATAGCTCGTAGGGCTGAATCATGCATAATTGTGGCTTCTTACATGACAGTTCATATATTAACAAGTAATTTATTTGTGCTCCGTATTGAATGAGTGTATCAGGATTGTGTGGGCCTCTGGTGTCAGAACCATATTCATCATTATCTGGAGGTAAAACAGCAGTTTGGTAATTAAAAATGAAATGAGAAAATAATTGCTGATTTGATTTGTTTGTGCCTTGGGAAACAAGCCTTTGATTTTTTTTGTATATCTATATAGAGAGAGAGAAAGAGAAAGAGAGAGAAAGATAGATATCTAGTGAAAATAAAATAGTAACCAGGATTAAACCATTCTCATACAGAGTATAATAAATAACACTAAGAGACAGACTCATAACTATTTCCCCCATGCCCTGCAGTGCCTTTTTGGATGATAACAGGAGACATGGGCACGAAGAGGCGGTATTCTCTGTTAATTAGACTGTGACCTGGCGTAGGCTTGAGAATGTTCAACAGGCAGTGGTGTTACACCAGGTGGCTGGAGCAATGGTCGCATGTGTCATTGTTCTTCAGTGTGGCAAAGCTTATGGACCTGGTTGCAACAGTGTCTGGCACCTTGTGTGCCAACATCAGCTCATTATGGGTTATCCTACACCAAAATGTCCTGGGGATGTGGAAAGTTATGTTCACAGCAAGTCCTCCACCACTCCTACCAGGTAGTGTGGGACTCATTTTAACGGTACTTCTAATCTTTGTGTCTCCCAGGGGGATACAGCCTGTAGGATTCCTGTAAAAGGGCTGCAAACCAACAGCATTTTTCTGTCCTGTGAGCTAAGCAGAGCAGAGCAGGCTGCCAGCTCTGTCCCCCGCCAGGTCTGACACTTTGCTCTCAGGCTCCCAGCTCATGGGGTCTGGATGGGGAGGGGTGGCACTGCCACGGCCATGTCCCACTCTGATGAAGTGTGCAGAAAAGGTGCAGTGTCAGAGCGTGCAGGCCGGTTGGCCAGAGTACAGGGAGAAAAAATAAATAATCCTTGAGGAGAGACCTGCAAGCAAGCAAGGGGAGACATCTCTGCACGTTACCATTTGCTGGGTAGGGTAATTCTGACCACAGCACATAGCATCCTGGGGAGTGGGACCCTTGGGATTTTGAGAGTAGGTTTGTTAATGGATCTAGGGGTTGATGGATTTAATGGGTGAAGTAAGTCTGCTTTTATTTATTCTATTTTTTTGGCAGCTGCTGCAAGTGGAATTTCATGAATTTTTCTGACTGTTACTGCTTGTCTGGGTTATTTAGATGTAGAGGTACACTTGTTTCCTTCATGGTGGACCTTTTTTTCACAGCAGCTGAGACATTCTCTGCAATTGCACATCATAGTATATTTCCATTTATAAAATGTTTTGTGCAGCTTAGAAATGAGGTCTGAAATGGCTATTAGGCACTAGAAGTGTGAGTAGTATTTGATTAGAAGCTCAGTGATGGATTAGGGAGGCTGTAGAGATAAGCTATTGTTATGCATGGTCTGTTGACCTCTTAGCTCCATAACAGTCTGTTAAATATTTTGAAGGGGGGACACTGTGAATATCTGTACCTGTGTGTGCTGCAGACCTCATTTTCCCTCTCACTTTATAATTCTCCTCTGTTTTGCTCTGGCTTTTCTTGCCTTTGTTAGTTCTGAAGGGTTTAGGTAGCTTTCTACTGCTGGGTTGACTTGCTGTATTATATAGATCAGGTCTAAGTGGGATACCCTGCTTACAGGGGTACCCCTGGGATACAGCAGGACCTGTTCTCTCTCAGGTCACTGAAAACTTTGGTAGACAAAAAACATTCCTCAGTTTTAGGCCTTCTCAGCGTTTGAGATCTTAACTGATATTTTTCATAATTTTTTCCCTCCTACTTTCTGCAGAAATCTCTGCTACTACGTACAGCTTTTTGTTCTACAGAAACCAAACTGACTTCCTTCTGTTGATAAACTCTTAACATCTTTTTTTTTTTTTTTTTTGTTTAACAAGAAGCATGCATTCCCTTTGAATTCCATATAAAAATCCAAGAAATAAAGTGTTCTGTGCAAAGTGAACAAGGGTGTCAGAGTCTAGAATCTTTGCTAATATAAATCAGTGCAACACTACACGTGTAAAGCTTTGCTCTAGGCACAGACCTGGCTGAGAGCAATATTTCATTTTTGTTATAATCTCTCCCTATAATTCAATTTCTCGCACCTTGTAGTACTTCCACTTCTCCCTGTGGAACAACCTCCACCTTGTCTCTGTCTTTCTCTTTGTTGGTTATCCAGGATAAAGATGGGGCTGGATACTGAAAGTCTGCCAGTCTCTAACACTCCAGGGTTGTTGGCCTGTTGTCCAGGTGAGGCCAGATCAGATCTACATCCAAACCACCTGTTTTTCCTCTGCCTTCTGACTACAGCGTCTCTGCTGAAGGAAAACAGCTCTCAACAGAATTGTCTTTTCTGCTACCTCATCAACTTGCAAATTCTTATCTAGGGTGAAACACAGTTATCCATAAATCTCTTTTTCATATAAAGACTTCTCCCTGACACCTTTTCAAAGATTGTGAGATGGTTTAAAAATACATGAATCTGCAGATAATTTTTCTACTGCGCTTGGTAAATATCAGAATGCAGTGCATATTTATCTCCGGACTATGTAGTAATATCAGCTAGCAGTCCCAGTCTAAAGTACATAATGTTTCTTCAGCTGCTTCAATAAAGGTTTAGAAGGCAGAATCACGTCTATAGGGAGTTATACAAAAAAGTAATGTCTTTTTCTGATATCATGAATGCAGTAACACCCAAAATTAAAGCTCTACTGAAAATTTGCATTTTCTCAATCAGGACACTGAAGATGTTGCTGCGAGACTATGACCTTGATGTGAAATAATGGCCTGGAAGACTGCCTTCCCTCTGCTGTTATGCCCTACTGAGTGCTGCTGATTTTCATAGTTAATCATAAACTCTTGCCCTAAGTTAATAGGTGTCTTCATTATGTCATACTTAACTGCAGCTTAGGAGAGTCTTTAGCCATTAACTTCTTTTATACCAGTTAGCCCTATGGCATCAAGCTTTGGAAACTGTGAAGAAAGGATCTCAAAAAAAAATTGACTGACAATGTTACCATCATATCACCATTCAAATTTCCAAATATCAGAAGAAAAATTTCCCTTCAGCCTACATACTTCTCACTCTCCAAATTTCATGAATTTTCAGTAACTAACAGCAAACAAGTAGCTGTTTACTGGTGACAGTCAAAGCATTACAGTCTGGGGCTTACTACCCTTCTAGAAATGCCAAAGAAGTGAGGTTTTCACATAAAACTTGGGAGCCACAGAGATATCAGTGCTCTATTGATAAAGCTTCAGATCCTCACTCTACAGCTCCTTTGAAGGACTGACTGTGTTGAAATTTGAGGATGAGAATATAATTCCCGCTGTTTGGCCTGTGAGGATTGAAGGAAACGTGATATTTCTTTACCTGGAATGTCATATTTTCAGGTGGGGGATGAAAGAAATGGGACAATTTGGGTTGTGGCTGTGAGAGGAAGTTACTAGTTCTTGTTTTAAATTAACAGGTTTTTGAGTTTTGGTTCTTATTTGATTCTTTTTTTTTTCACTGCTGTGAACTTCAGTTAGTGAGATGCTCCCATCTCTTGCGATATCAGATGAGTTCCCTCAGCTCTCAGTGCTTTCTGGTCCCTTTGCTGGGACTCCCTGCTCCAGAGCCACACTGGCTGACCCTCTTGCTGAATGCTTACTTTTGCTCTTTCCTGTTTCATTCTCATCTTAATCCTAGTTAAAAGCTATTCAAAGGTTTGATCTTTGTAAGCATTTTACCTAAGGCATGAATCCATCTCAAATCTTAATCCCAGTAATCTTGGAAACCAACCTGTCTGACTGACCTAAAAACATCCCTTGTATAACAGGGTGACATGGACACTGCAGATCAATATCCTTACTAACACCTGATGCTTACTCAGGGGACTCGGTAGAGATCCTGGCCCAAGGCTTCCCAGAAGAAATTCCACGCAGTTATTCTGCAGATAGTTAAAATTGCCCTTTGAGTTGTTGCATCANCTTGATGTGTCATGTCTGGCGAAAAGCAATACATGATTTGACTGATGTGCAGTAGCGGGGGTGAACTTCTTAGTCATGATGAACGTATTAGTCATGCTACATCTGCCCCAGTGTAGAGCAACTCCAATGCAAGTACAAAAACTAACATCTATGTGTAAAGTACAGTTGAGTACAAATCTTCCTTTGGCAGCAGGCATCTTCAGTTTCAAAACACTTTACG
>VXAV01011005.1:109186-119896 GCA_013399715.1 Alectura lathami | reverse complement strand
GATTGATCTGAAAATATAAGTAGTATTAAATCCGTCTATTGTCCCCATTAGTGAAATAAATAACCAGTTGGGATATTCTAATGCTGAACATCAATGTGGCAGACACAAAGCATTCTGAAATTGCCATGTGACATTCAGAAAACATTGGTAAATGTGAAAAATCATCATAAATAGTAGTGTTGCCTTTCCTTTTGGAAAAATACAAATGCATCAGAAACAAAGTAAATTATCCCTCTTCTTTCTTTCCTTCCAAAAACAAAGCCAAAATTCACCAATTCNATATAAGTAGTATTAAATCCGTCTATTGTCCCCATTAGTGAAATAAATAACCAGTTGGGATATTCTAATGCTGAACATCAATGTGGCAGACACAAAGCATTCTGAAATTGCCATGTGACATTCAGAAAACATTGGTAAATGTGAAAAATCATCATAAATAGTAGTGTTGCCTTTCCTTTTGGAAAAATACAAATGCATCAGAAACAAAGTAAATTATCCCTCTTCTTTCTTTCCTTCCAAAAACAAAGCCAAAATTCACCAATTCAGTAAATTTCACATTTGACAGGATTATTGCATGAATGACAAACTGACAAGTTTTGTCCCTCTTGTTCCAGCCTCACATTTGCTTGCCAATTCATGCGAAGTTTTTCTAAGTGCTCCATCCTGGAGGATGCTGGCTCTTCTGTGAAAAGCACTTTCTCAACCAACTTATCTCCACCTTCCAACTTCTTGCAAAAGATTGAAAAGTTACTGCGACTCGGGCCAAAGGCTCGGGAAGACTAACAGCATGAATGCTGGCATCTTGATGGCGCTCCAGTATCTCTCTCTTCCTCTGCCACCTCCTTTTATTTCATATGATTGTCGAAGAAATCAAGGTAGAATAGGGCTAAGCAATTAACTGTGCTTAATTATGAAGCTAATAACAAATTATTTGCAAGCGAACACTAGTTTGCAATGCTTCCCATTGCAGCCTTTTCTGTAACAAAGGCACTGCATCCTCTCTGTAGGTTTGACCCTACCTGTACAGCCCATCAGCACATTCCTGGGTGGACTTGTGGAGAACCACTTGAAAATGGCTGTAGATAGTCAGTGCCTTTCAGGAATGTGCTAAACAAGCGCTCTCCCCTGCTCTTTGCAGCTGCCTGTCTGGAGAGCCTGGTTTCCAGCCAGGGCAGCACAGAGCTGTAGTTCCCTTGACCTGAATTAGATCCTGCCCAGATTTGTAGACGTGAACCAAGCCAAAACACTGATGTGCACATGTCACAACAGCAGGGACTGACAGTCAATATCGGGCCATCACAGAGGTGTGCACTAATGTCTAATGGCTCTTCCCTGCTGTGGGCAATTAGAAACCTTGTTATCTCTTTTCTTAGAGATACCATATCTCTTCCTTATCTTTCCTCTTCTTACAAGAAGGCATGTCTGAGATGCAATCCTGATACCTGAGTACCCAAGAAAGGTGGATTAGTAATTATATACTTTGTGTGCTGGTCAGCTCCTTCCTTCACACATTTGCTTTTCAAGCTTATGGACTTTCTTTCTAGCAGCAGCCCTCTTCTATCTTGACTTGTCAATTGTTCTCCCAGCCCCCCTGAACTTTGCCCATCACTCCCAGCAAAGGATACCTTCCCATCCCCACTGGAGGCTCTTCTGCTCAAGCACTGGGGATGTACACCTCACATTAGACCAGCAGCATATCTATCAGTAAGGCAGAAGGCAAACCTGTGCTGTGCAGGTGCTTGTCATGCCTTCAGTAACAAGTTGGGACTGGATGGACTCACACAACACTAGAGAAGTATCATGACCTTTTATGTGCATAAAATCTTTAGCTAATGACATTCTTGCTGGATTCTTCCAAAAGTCTGTTCTGTAAGGGTCTCTCCTAATCCAGTAGTTTTTTCTTGGTTCTCAGAGTTTCTTTAAAATATCGCCACACGTGTACACATTCATGTTTTTAATGGAGATATGTTTGATTGTATTATTATACAGCACTTGATTTTTTTCCATCCATGGGGGACAGGCTCCCCATACAGAGCTCCTGTTATACAGTTAATGAGTAATATTTGCCTGAGAATGAAGCCCAGACTGAAGTGCTCTTGACAAAAACCTGGAGTAAGACAGCCTGTTAAGCAAAAGCATTTAGCACGCAGATTCTCAACAAAGTTTCTCCACATTCTCTATATCCCCCAGATCAAGTCCCCTATCATTTACTCTCATCACCTGCCTTTTGCTAAGGCCCTGAAATTACCTTTCACTCACCAGGTCTAATGTTTTCTACTTGTTTAGAGAAGAGCAGGGGCTGCACAGAAAAAAAGGGTAAGATTTTGACATATTAAAAATCAGTTTCATTTCTGTTTTTCCCTTCACGCTTTTAGTGAAGTGTCCAGATTTGGCCAGTAGAAATTCCAGATTCCAGGTTGTTCATGGCAATATTTGTTTAGTCATCAATGTCAGCACTTGTTTTTCTAACCTGGTCTTGATCATTAACATCCCATAGATAATTAAGTTGTTCCTAATAGATTGTGGTATCAGGTAAAGGAACATGAAAGCTTGATCAATACCTTTCAGTGACAGTTTTACTCCTAACCTGTGTTTTGAACATGAACCTTCAAAATATTTTAATGGCCAAGACAAGCAGTGTCTGTGCACAGTTATGTTTTTATAGTATTTTAATTCCACTGAATCGGTACAGTAAATATTGATACACTGTTTTGCCTTCAGTATTTTTGGACTGCTGTCAAATTAATTAAACAGTAAATAGCAGAGTGGATATCCCAGCACACTGTCCTATTAAATGCTAAGCAAGATTAAAATGGCTGATAAAAAGGTCTTTATGCTACTGCAAATAAAGGAAGGACATAGTGTTATACTAGCCTTTGTTGGCATTTCCCATGTGGTTTTCTGCAGTGAACATTTACTTTGTGTTCTTTAACAGATGAAAAATCTTCATGGCTGTGAATGCCTGTGTAACATACTTTTATAATTATCTTTCCATCCTTGGAGCTTATTTTCTCCTTTTTCACTCTGATTCCTCCAGTTTACAGATTGTTTTTTTTTTTTTTTTTTTTTTTTTTTTTTTTTTACCGTGGGATCAGAACCCTGGTGCTAGATGCCAGATGAATGTACACAAACAAATCTTTTGGACGAGCCAAATACAACCTCAGTCTTCATGTNTTTTTTCCTTCCTCTTGCAAAACTGAAAGAGACACCTATAGGTTGCTAACCTCCATCTGCAATGGTGTCTGCAGAGTCTGCAGCTGCTATTTATCTGCTTGCACATGGATGACTTTGCATTTCTCTGGGACAGTCTTCAACCACACATAGAGGGAGCTGTCCTATTCTTATTATTGTCTTTATCCTATTATATCCTATTGTGCCAACAAGCAGAAAACATCAAGCTGAGATGGTTGCTCTAGATACTGGCTATCTCCCTCATGGTCCCCTTCTCCTGGCCAAGCCACAGGTATGAGCTTGCTGCAGGGGCTGAGTTAGGAAACATGCATGCTTCCTCTTGGGTAGCAGAGCTGTGGTTGGGAATATGCAAACAACGCAGAGCTCTGACAACTGGGGGAAACTGCTGCTGCCACAAACCACTCTGGTGATGGAGACAGCAAAACATGTCTGCAGTGTCTTGCTTACTCAGCATTGGCGCTGGCCAGCCAGCAAATACTGGAGGCTGTTACAGTAGAAGTTCATGCTTTTTGACCTGTTTATTGACTACATTCCTGACCCTGCAGGTGTCTGCTTTAACAAAGGCTTTTGACCAAAGAAGCAGTGGAAATCCATTGTATTATATGGTTTGGTTTTCAAAGCTGATGACCTGGGAGCCTCCATTTCTCATTTGCATTTGTCTTCTGTGCTTATCTCTTGCCTTGAGAGGTTACAAAACTCCAGCTCTGGCTTTGCCTCCCTGAATTCACAAACTCTGAAGAGGTAAGACCTTTGGTGCCAGGTTTCTGCAAGCTTGCATTTTTCTGGGCATATAGATCCATCATGATTCAGCTTTGAGTATGACTTGAAAGCAAAACTGGAGCCATATTGATACTGAAGAACGTATTGGCTTTTATTGACAGATACTTAAGCTCACACTCATCACATAACAACATTCCCAAGTAAATTTTGTTCACAAAAACAGATTGAAAGCTTGACCCAGACAGACTTCATAACAAAGTTTGTTGTCAGCAGGAACTGAAAACAAATCTCAAGGAATATGAAACAGACTTTTAAATAGATGGGAGTCTGTTGGGAGTCTGTATCAGCAGAGGTTTGGATAATCGCTGCTTGAGTGCCTTGGATTATCTGGTTTCTGTGGAGGATGGGATACCTGGAAGGCAATCTGCTTTGCTGAAAGGTTATGATAACTTTGATATCAGTAAGTAGCAGGACATATCTTCTCGCAGATCCAGGTTTTTCTCATTAGTAGATACAGCTTTCTTGTAAGCATTAGGTATGATCCCCCACAAAACCTTACAGGTCTTAGCCCCCCAGAACTTCTCTTGGTTCAAAAGAGAAGCCTCCAATCCAAAGTCGAGTGGCGTTTCCCCTTGCACACAGGAGATTCTTCCCCATTGTTCAGAGTAAGCAATGCAAATACTTTTGAAGAGCCTGTTTGAACATGCATGTTTTTTTTCAGAAGGGAACATAAAGCAATTTGACATGGTCTTGTTATTTTCTTTTGGAACATTGGCTCTGTCTGTACTCAGGGTTGTTTTTTTTTTTTTTTTTTTAATCTCTTTTTTCCACATGAACTAATTCGGGAGAGAGCAAGTGAAGTCCTTCAGGAGAAGGAGGGACAGTGTGCACTGGAGTGACCTTGGGGGCTTTGCCTCTGTCATTGCCCTCTCCAACTCTTGATAAACAGCAAGTGAAATGGATTTACAGGCTTGCAGAAATCATTTCATTTTCTCTTGTTTTATCAGCACAGATGGAAAGCAGGGCTGTATCTAATCTCAGTCCAGAATCAGCTGGAGTTGGACTGATAGTGTATAAAGTCAGAAAAAGCAGCAGACATAAATTTATGGAGCTATAACTTGTGCTGTGCGAGCTAATAGGACAGAGTTTTTCAGTAGTTTATGCTTAAGGAAGATAGAGATCCACAGATATTTATTTTGACATTCCATTTCTTTAAAATACTCCCTAGTCCTGTACCAGATGCTATATTTGCTGACATTTCTAGTTTAATGCTTGCTGTGAAATCATTCCTGGAAATGTAGCCTAACAGGGCCAAATCCCTGGCTCCTTCCTCAGTCAAGGTACATGGGTGCTAGCGCAGAAACATCTCACTGCCAAGCCCAATCAATACGATTCTCCTAGATGGTCCTGCTGTTTATTGCACAGATGCCTTTTAACTCTCTCCCCTTCCCTATTATTTTTTTTCCTTATCCTGAGTTCTTACTGCAGCATTTGAAAAATGAGAGAAGTTCAGTGAGACCGACATAGTGCTTTGCAGGCAGCCAACTGCACTTCTAAACCGCCGCACAGGTATGCATTCAACCACATCTGGCAGTGCTCTCTGCAAAAAGGAGCTATTAAGGCTGTTTGAGGACCAGGACTGAATTGCCCTCTTACCTTAGACTGTGGTTCCTGTGATTTGGGGTTAAGTGGAGGGGGATGTCAAGCATACTCATTAAGAGTAAATTGTAAAGTTATACATTTTGTCTTTGATCAGGGTAATGAGCTGCTACGGAGCATTCCAATGAAAATATTAAGGGGACAGCTAGTATAACGTGGAGCTCCTGCATAGGCTTATTCATTCATCACAGAAACTCGGTTAGTACAATACCTCTGCAACATAGCTAACACCTCCCCACAGCAAGGGCTGTATGGATGAAGAATCGAAACCATGTACAATAAGGAGAAACATGAGTAAAAGTATCAAGAAAGGTCACTACTTCCAGAGAAAAAGAAGCCTCGGTGGATTAGCTAACAAACTGCTGAAGCACTAACAAATCAGTGCCATGTCTGCACAAGCCAATTTTATGTGCATTGCTAAAGGGTTGGCCTGAAAATGAGTAAATAATCCCCCCAATGTATTTTACAACAAGATTGTAAAAGTGGGGGCTCTGGAAGAACATTCCTGCCATTATCTTCTAGATATGTGGATTTAAATCTGGAGATAGCACACAGTGGAGGAAACACTATGATTTATCTTCTTTCTGCCTGAAAACACAAAACAAAACAAAAGTCAAACTATCTGTGCAGCTGATGGTCTTTGCATGGGCCCAGGTCCTGGTAAAATGCAAGAATAAAAGCTGAGCAGCAGTGTTGCCAGCTAGGAAATAAAAAAGATGGTATTGCAGGGGGTGGGAGGAAATCTTTGGTTTCTTGATCTGCTGGAGCCTCCCGCATTTGTCAGGTCCAATGAGTGTTACAGCATTGTATTTCACCTGGTGGTGAGACAACAGTGAGGTCCTTTCCTGGATCTACAGCAATCTTGGATGACTTTGAAACAAAGCTGATGTGAAGAAGAGAGGCTCTTAGGAGTCTGGCATGCTCAGTCTTTTGTAAACTGTTAGGCTACAGGAGCTCTAGAGTTCTTGCAATGCAAATAATAACAGTGCATCAACCTACAAACAAGGCTTTCTGATGCTGAGGTTAAAGTAACTTCCTTTCAGAAATTTTAAAGTTTCATCTCAATTTAAAAGGAAAAAAAGACAATTTTTTTAAACCTGCAATGTTTTTCTTCTTTCTTAACTTGGAAGAATAGATACTTCTTAAGGAAGAAAAGCACCAGAAAGTCTCAAGCTAGAATAATACAAGTGCATAAGGGTCTTTTTTTTCTCACATGATGAGTGACAGTTTGTCTTTCTTGTATTATCTAACATCCTCATTGTTAGGTGTATAAACTCATTTTTGTATGTAAATATATACAATGTACAGTACAACATATTTTTTTCCATTTGAAAGACCCCCAGTTGCTATAATACCTCTCCAAGGCAATAGTGGATGCTAATGTTTCTGTAACTATGCGTTCTCCTTACACAGCTCTGAGTCAGATTTCTGTTGCCTGCTCTAGTTCCTGTCTGGCTTTTGAGGAGCAGGTTGGAGCCAAATATCCAGCAGATCTCTCCATCTGATCTTCAGTTATGGGGAGAGGAAATATTGAAAATGAGATCTGGTGCAGTCAGGACCAGCAGCATGATGTTAAATCAATGTCGGTTGTTTCTGGAGGACATAAACAGGTCTCATTTTACCAAAATTCACAATGTTGTAGAAAAGCATTCTTTTATTGCAACAGAACTAGAATCCCTTCAGGCTAATGACTTATCAATGGCAATGGCCCTGCGGCTGTTGGCTGGGTAGAGGAACCTTCAGGCTTTCAGTACGAAGGCCCTGCACTGCTGTAGTACATGCCATCACTTCAGCCAGTGCTGATGCACTGGTCCTCAAGTTGACCCACTCCAGTGGGGCTGCCGTGCCCCAGATCCAGTCTGAAACCAGTCCAGGTAGCAGGGATCCAGGGCTGGCACTTGTGGTTTCTACCTTCTCCTCCAAGTAATGGGTTTCAAAGGTAAAGTGCCTTCGATGTGAGCTTTAGCATTTAGGTAAAGCAAAATGCTCTGTGGTGGGTGATCAAATCTAGTGGCAGAGTTTTGCTCCACTTCATGCCTTTATTCTCATTTCTCTTCATGCTATTGGATCTTGCATCAGATTGCCTTCATCAGACAGATATTAAATGCAAATCTGGAGCAATCCAGGTCCTTGAGGAGCCTAGTGGGAACTTTGATTCCTTTCTAGCAGCTTCTCACCCCTAATGTGAAATCAGGGGATATTCATTTTCATGCTTCCACTTTCAAAAACTGCAACTATTTTTCACTACCTGTCAGCCAAATCACATAGCACTCATTTCTGATCTAAATTTCAGAAGTCTCGCCTTAAGACTCAAGAATTACATCAGCAATTAGAGCTTTAGAGACCTTTTGTTTTAAGTGATTATTACTGCAGAGTTTATTCTAAAACTTTATCTAGCCTTACCCAACCTATATACATCTGGACTGCATTCCAGGAATGCCATTCCTTCTCCATTGTTTCCTTGTGTTTTTATGTAACTATTTGAATCCAGAGATGCACTCACTTTTACATTGTAGACATGGTTTTAACTGGCACAGCAAACATTTTTCTACACTTATCTTCTAAAAAAAATATATGTAAGAGATAATCTAATCTTAAATTTAAAGTTTAACACAAATACAGGGATAGATGACAACTTGTGAAACTATTTCTCTCTAAGACATGCTAACACGGGTGATAGGACAGTGTACACATTATTTCTCAAATGGGGAAAAATGAATATTTAAGACCTACTTAGAAAGTTCTACATTGCTGTTGACAGCAGTATTGTGTCTGAGGGTGATCAAATAGAGCTCATTGAATAATTCATTGAGTGCATTTTGCAAAACAGTTTGTTTAAATTATTTATCCATTTCTGTGTGGTAAGAGGAATTAACCCTCTCTAAGATATTGCAAACGTTTTACTGTATTTCCAGAACAGATCCACCTTCCTACTGCAATAATAATAGCTTGGTACTATTTAACCTCCTTCTGTGCAATACCCGATGCTGAAATGCGATCCATCAACACCATTTATCATACACGTCACCAAAATGGACACTCGGCCCATCTCAGGGATGTAAATGGGGTGTGGAGAGGGCTGGGTTAGTCCTGGGAGGATATAAGCAAGTGAGTGAACTTCAGACAGGATTGGCATTATCTGAGCAGTGCTTTCCATGGGGCAGTGATTGATGAGGGAAATGGGCAGAGACTGAGGAGACAAGAGGCCTGTTTTACACCTCTAGCTTTGCCCATGACTTTGGCTTGCCACCTAGGCCTGTGTTCTCCAAAACACTGAATAATCTGGAGCACGCTGGATGCTCTCAGATGCCCTGTTTCCAGAAGATGCAAAAACAGCTTGGGTTGGCAGATACTCATCAGGCACATAAAAAATGAGGAAGTTTCAGAGGTCCCCTCTTGCTACCCTTCTCTGACTTTCTGGCAGCTTCTGGTGCATGTCCAGAGAACAGAGCCCCAGAATGAAAAAAATAGTGTGCTTATGTTCTGCATGTAGCTTACAGTAGCAAAACAAGGGAGAACAGCATTAAAACATGGCTCTAGGTCCATGGTTAGGAAACACAAAGTGCACCAAAAGCATCCCCCACTCCACACACTATTGATATTGATATTACAAGTGATATTGATATCACTTGAACAAAAATTTTAATAAAATCCAGATAAAGGTGTGCGTCTGGCTTGTCAAAACATGCACTTTTTACCCCCAACAGACAGGTCTCATTTCAGTCTGCTAGAATTTTTCATTTGCCATCACTGAGAAAAAAGAACTCCTCGAAAACTGAGTCAAACTGATTGCAGAGTGGATATTAACAGGGACACACTGCTTATTTAAATAATTTGATAATGCCACTGGATGTTCTTGCAAGTGAAAGTGAGGGCTATAAATATTTGCTGCAGAAAGAAACCAAAATAAAAATTGAATGCTTGAAATACAGCAAGTACTTAATTACATAACGAGCATCATCTTTGCAGTGGGTAATTCTGGTGTGTGAAGTGATTTTTTCCCTATTTTTCCCATTTATTTTTCAGTTTCAGAATAAGCCTGTAATGGTATGATATTCTGTTTCCTGCGGTCTTGTGTTATACTTTCCTTTCTGCCTACCTGAATGTTTGTTTCATTAAGTGAAGAAAGCTCTGCAGAATGCGGAGTCTGCATGAATAACAGCTTTCCAGAAGTATTTAGACCAATCTTGGTGGTGGGAATGTAATGATTAGCCAGGGTACTGCCATCTATAAACAGCCTAGCTTAGCTTTTTCCCTTGAGTTGATATTTTAATATTTATCTTTCTGACAATTTAATTAGCATGAGCTCCATTCAGACAGGGTTGCAAGCCTATCCTTCCCACAGGGCAAGATGAACATCAGATTATTCAGTCAAAAATACTCCTGTTTTATGCAATTTCTATGCAGCTCAATAGCTTACAAAATAAATGCAGAAAAGGTTAAATCTTCAGAACTCAAATACTTGTGGTCAGGTGTAGCAGCCTGTAAACCTTTAAGTTTGCTGTCTGTCTGAGCAGCTTTCCTACTGGTTCTGCCTATAAATATCTCCCAGGTTAACTTCCTTTGAATAATTTCTAAGGGTTCAGATACTCAATATTGGCACAAGCACCGGTGGCATATACCCCAACAGACTATAGAAGATATTATTTTGAGTAAAAATTGCAATTTATCCTCTGCCCTGGAATCAGACCAGACTTTCTACAGCTCCTTCAACAGAGGATGGAGGCAGTGGGTTTTGTGTCCTGCAGCCTTGGCTGCAGTTGTGCCTGGTAAGCAGACCTCCTTGTACCATTTCCTATCAAAAAAGGGAAGTGAATTACACTTGCAGATGCTTTCAACTCTCTGTTGAAATCTGCTGTGCTTGGAACTCATGCAGTGCAATCTGGAAGTGCCTCATAGCCAGGTGTCTCCTCTGCAAATGTATTGGCCAGTTGCTTTATGGGTTTAAATAGAGAATAATCAGATTCTTTCATTTGTACTAAAATTCCCAGGCTGTATCCACACTGCAGAGTAGCTCTGTATTCCCTCTGCCCTCCCACTCACATAAGCAGTATTGTGGAATAATTTATAGGTACTACTTTGCTGTGAAAACCTTTGACTTTAGGAAAGCAATGGTGTAACTTCCCCCACCCGCCCCCC
>VXAV01011005.1:95626-109176 GCA_013399715.1 Alectura lathami | reverse complement strand
TGCTACAGGATATTTTCCCATGCTCATTTGCTTCTCATCTTACTTACACAGAGGCACAGAAAACAGGCTGGAAGGGACCTCAGGAGGTCAGCTGGTTCATCCCTCTGCCCCAGGGGAGGATTACTAGTCCTCTATGCTCTGTTAGCAGTCAAAAACCTCCAATAAATAGTAACTTCACAGCTTCTCTAGGCAATCTCTTCCAGTGCCAGCTATCCTCATCACTGGAAATTTTTCCTAATGCCTAAGCAGGATGTCCCTTGATGCATTTTCTGAATACTTCTCCTTGTCCCATCCCAAAGGACAAGAATTTTTGTCTTCCATTCCTGTAGAGCTGTTACATACTTCAAGACTGTCTTTCTCCTTCCCTAGACTAAACAACCCTAGAACTTGTCCTTGTGGGCCTTGCTTTCAAGACCCTTGGCCAACCCTCTTGCCTCTGGACTCTCTCTAATGGTCCATATCTCTCTTCAATTGTAGTGCTAAAATAGGACCAAGTCTCCTAGCTGAGGTCTTCCCAGCAGCATGAGGAGGGCAATGATATTTTTGTGTATGCGTGTCAGAGACAAGGCTTTTGGGTATTACATCTCATGAGTGCATTTGTGCATTCACTGTAATTACATGGACATTCCTGATCCGTGCTTAGCCTGTGATCCGCTATGAACCTAGGTCCTTGTGTGAAGAACTGGTATGTAAACTGTTGATCAAATCCTGCATTTGGGCAATTAACTACTTCTACCTAAGTTCAGAAAATTCCATTATTTCTTCATTGATTTTTATCCTTTCTTCACCATCTCCCCAATCAGTAAGATCCTTTTGAATTTCCAACATATTGCAGACCTTCCTAGCTCAATGCCATCTCCAAGTTTCATAAACATATTATGTAGTCAATTGTTGTATGAGTTATTATTTAAAGTACCAGACAGTACCAGATCAGTAACAGACTTTTAGAATATCCTGACCCTGACACTTCTCTTCCAAGAGTAATCTGTAGATAGGTCTTCCTGAGAACAGTTGTTCACACTTTGCATTTCCATCTTGCAGAACTTATTTCAATCTGTTTCCCAAACTGGCTGATAAGAGTACCATGAGACAGTGTGAAAAATTTCACTAAAGTCAAGGTATATCTCCAGACAGTCTGGAAGTTTTAAGTATCTTATTTCTAATATTTCTGCAGAAGACATGATCATTTTTGGCTCCAGAATTCATCTTTTGAGCTCAGACTAAAAGCCTCGTCCCCAGGGTGATGACTCTGCCAAACTGCATAAAAAATGCACTTAGCAATAATTCTGCTACAATATTAACATTTTAGACACACACATTTAATAGAAATATCATTAATCTGTCCTTCCTGAGGATAAATTACTTGCCTCATTAAGGATATTGTTGAAATACTGGAATTAGCCCTCCCTTCCCTCCTTCCTCAAAACAGTCAAACGTGAGGGGTTGATTCATGGCTTTCCAGGAGCATTGAGAACTCTCCCCAGGGTGAGGTCCTACGTATGGCAGCATTCAGTGGGACATGGACACGTGAGTTCCGAGGGAAGCTGTGCTGATCCCTAGCAAGTGAAAAATATAAAGGTGAAAGCCATCTCACAGCCAGCCTCCTGGCTGAAGAGATTAATTGCACTTGGTGAGACTTGTTTGATTACTTGGTCCCATGAGTAATAATGGGTTTCCTGAAGACCAAAGAGAGTAATACAGAAAAGTCAGAAAGAAATATGGGGAGGTATTAAAAGGTAACTATGAAAGGGAGAAAAATACGTATGAAACCACAAGGCATGTAATTAACTTAGCATGGGACTAGATTTGTTTGCTTAATTATTCCATGCAGCTTCATAAAGCTCTGAGGAAGTTCATAAGTGGCTTTAAAAAATAGAATTTGCCTTATCAAAAGGTCATTAAAATCCTGAATGAAAATCATGTTCTTCTTAAGATCGATGACTCCTCTTGGTTCATTCATACTGGGATTTCTCCTTATGCCAAGTGTGGAGTTCTTGACATGTTGGTAAGAATTCACATGACTTGATTTAGGACTTTTAACTTTGGTATCCTGAATTGCTCTCTGGAGGTTGCAGAGACACAAGAGGGAGCTTGGCCTTGAATTAGACCTAAAGTTAGGTGTCAATGCTCTCCTCTGTGTGTACAAATCTTAAAAGAAAAATATTCTGCAACAGACCTATGCCTCTGTGAGACTGTGCATTCCACAGGGAGGTGACACTGTAAACAGGAAGTCAGGGAGGCAACTCATATTTCCATAGATACGCTAAATGTCAAATGCCTTTTAAAAGGAGTTATACATAACCTTGTCACTTCTGGGGAAAATAAAATTCATGCAAAAGAAGCCTAGTTTGACAAGCTAGAGCGTCTATATACAGGCTGTGCATTTCGTACAGTGCTGCCAACTGTGCTTTCCATGTGGGAATGTTCGGCTCCCTCTGCAGCCTTTATCTCCTTGTAGTAGCAGAAGGCCTTACACATGGGTGATGTTGTGAGCACCTGGAAATACTCCTCGTTTGGAGGGGTGAAACCAGCCTGCCTAGCAAAGGCTCTACTAAATATTGGACCACATCTCTGGTAATTATACAGATTTACTGACACCATTTAGGACACAACTGTCAGCGTGGGCAGGAAGGGATATAATCTTATAAGCTATGTTCAGAGGAAAGAAGACCTTGAGGAGAGAAATGAGGCTGAGGGAGGGCTCTGAGCGGAAGGAAAAGCCCTATGCAGGTGGAGAGACCTCAAGCACCATTGAGGACTCTGACCAAGGAATGCTAAGGAGCGATAAGGAAACTTCGGGCTTGCAGGTGCACTGGGGAGTTCGGATGTTTTGTCAGATCTGCATATTTCTTTTAGTATCTGGCTTGCAGCATAATTGTGTTACAAAGTCCAGGTGTTATGTATGTGCTTCAGGTGCTACCTGCATCTGGAGAGGAAAGTTTCCACCTGGGGAGCCTGCAGTTCCCCGGACCTGTGGGAGGACCACAGCTGGTGCATAGAGTGGGTGGGAAGGAGGGGGCTGGCACTGGGCTTGGAGTGGCAGCTCTGCTCTAAGGCTCAACTTCTGCAAAGTGGAATGGAGCCTCTTGCAGTTGTAATGCCAGGGAGATCAAATGCAGACATCTCTGGAGTCCGTGGGTTCTCAATCTGTAAACCCCCAGACCATTGTCTATCCAACCTGCCATTGGAAAGTGAGTTTTAAAAAAAAATATCATCTTCCCTCCTAAAGCAATCAGTTACTCACAGGAGGCTGGGCATGCTTGCATGCACACACGGGAGATGTGAAGGTCCAAAGGATAAAATGTTGGTGCTGAATGCTGGCAGCATTGAAACTTGCTGCCAAGGGCTGTTCACCCAGAATAACAGCTTGGCAGCAGGCTGACTCTTGTCAGCACCTCTTCTTGCTGAGGTTTCTCAGATCTGGCTTTGCCCTATTTTTAATATCAATATCAACATCCTCCTGCTGCCTCCACCTAGGGTGAAAGGTGTCCAGGAGCTCTTGCTGGTAAGCCTAGTCTGGGTCACTGGTAGGTGACCAAAGTGGCATCCCACTGATGGCAGAGAACACACTACAGACAGAAGAAAGGCTTAGATTTCTCTCTTGGAAGAAATTACAGAGTCTCATATCAAACTGAAGTTGTGAATTTTGCCCCCCGACTAAGAGTGCAGGATTGAGCCCTCCAAGAAATGGGGAGTTTGTATGATGTATTTTAAGGACAAGAAAAAAGAAAAAAAAAAAAAAAAAAAAAAAAGAATGACAGGCCTAATTCATGCCCTTCCAAAATTATTATTATTTTTCAGCTGGGGAAGCAGGAGACAGGATGTGGTGGAAAAACATTTACAGGAGTTTGGCATGTAAAAACCTGAATGATGGATTAACAGCTTATGCCAGATTTTACCTGCCTTTAAGCAGGTAACATTTCTTAAAGCTCAACAAGCTTCTGCTTGCCTAGAGCTATACTTTTCTTCTCCAGACAAGCAAAGCCAAAAACCCTTGTGCAGCTTTCGTTAGCTCCAACTTTCTCTTAAATGTTTTCTTCTGCAACTTTTATTTCACCTGGGGAAGTGGCAGCACTTGGGTAAATTTGGATCATTTTTCCCTAGGGGTTTGGTTGTGAGTATTTTTTTTTTTGGGGGGGGGCGGGGGGCGGGGAGGACCTGACGCCAGCAGAGTCGCATGCACACAATCACAAGGCTAAGGGCAGGAACTGGAATGCAGAGGATAAAGCAGAATGTAAATCCATTCAGTGCAGTAATTTAAGGTGTGGGAGGTCTCCTCTTATGCATAGAAAGGTCCTGTCAGTAAATGAAGCAGGAATCTTTAGCCTGCAAAACAGAGCTGCCTTTTGAATCTCTGGTTTCCCCTCTGCTTTGTGCTCCTGCAAAAGAAACATAAAGCAGCTCTTTTTCCCCTCCTTGCTTTTGCAAAATGTCTTCAAAACAGACTGAGATTGCAAATGACTACTGTATGTATTGGTTAACAGCATAGCCTTTCCCACTGCATTTGAGGAAAATGGTTCCTTTTCTGACTTTTTTGGCATGTCCCGTGGTATCTCTCATAGGAATGGAAGTTTATCCTCCATTTCTTGCCTACTTTTCCCCTACATGATTTTAGTTTTCCCACGGTAAGATTAAGCTATTCTATATACCATCACTCCCATAATAGTCAGTGAACTTTAAGTGAACTCTAACATCTAGACTCAAGTCATTACATTATCCTAATAAGTTCATTGGATAGCTGAGTATTTTAATATTAATCTCCCTGCTAAATGCCTATATACACTGCACAGACGTTTGTACAAATGGCTCTCTCCTTGGAGCGCAGGACATCTGAAAAGGCCAACTCACTCTGAAAGCGGCACCCAGTGATTTAGTAACGCACCTCGCCAGTAGGATGGAATTTGTCATCTGAACCGAAAATCAAAATGTGAGTAACTCCAGCCTTTGCAGGCCTGGAGAGCTGGATGTGAATGAGCAAAGAGCAGGGTCTCGGCTATGATGGGGTGAGGGAGTGCAGGCAGTGAGAGGGAAGTGCCCTGGTGCAGCAGGGTTCACACCACAGTTTGAAGGATGTCTCTTTTCCCTCGTATTCTGCAAACCACACCTTAGCATCCTTTCCTTTTCATTCCCTAAGCAGATATTTGTGTCCTCTGTTTCGTGACAGCATCATTTAAAATCTCTCCCAATTAAGTAAAAAATCCCAAGCAAATACAGGAGAGCCTTTTCATTTCTACTGGTTGGTCCCTTGCTCCCGGGGGTGAGGTAGCTGCTTGATATTGAGAGTTTGCACTTACACAGCTCTGTAAGCAAGGTCCCTTTGCAAGCTGGCTTATGTGAGAAGTGAATTGTTTATGTCAGTGTTCTTTGGAAAACAATTTCTCACCCCAATCACCATCCCTTATGCCTGCTCTTCCCACCATCCAGTTCAGATGGAGTAAGGCAATGGGCTGAAATATCTAGGACCTAGCACTGGTTCTCCTGCATCTCCTTCATGGGCTCAAAGGATGCTTTGAGATGTGACCTTTTGTATCTACTTGTCCCAGGGAAAATATTTGCACAAGGGGCAAATGAGAGGCTGTGGAGAGGCAGCAGCACTGCTTGGCTCAGGCTGCCCACTCAACGCAGGAGCTCCAGCACAGTGCTCCTCCTCCCAGCCAGTAGACACGTGCCAAACCCTACCTAGTAACACACAGGTTTGAATTTAAGGTCCTTTGTTCTGTCTTTAGAAACCTAAAGTATTGACTTGGATATTTTTTATCCAGCTACGTAAAGAACACAGTCTCCACAGATGTGAAAGGTTACATTTCAGCCAGCCAGGGAGTGGTATTACTTTATAAATATTTTGGAAAAGCCCAAAGCTTAGATAAAGGTCCAGAAAGCTATTTGGGCCTGATCCAAGACCCATTTAAGCCAATGTGACTTTTTGTATTGGTTTCAATGGGCTTTAGATCTAGCCTTCTGCTACTGCAAACCAGCTTGTGAATGAAAGTTGGATGAAGAATTTCCTACTTGTTTTGATGAAGCAAAAAGGAGGAGAGGGAGCACTGCATTTAGAAAGATAACTATATTAAAACACATTTGGCTTCAGATGAAAGGCGGTGCAAGCCTGTTGTTTTAAGTATGTGCAGGACAGAAATTGCACTAAAACATTGGCAGTAGCTGAACTCACACAAAATAACAAAAACATCTCTGCCACTAAAATGCAATTTTAAAAGATACTGTGCAAGGAGGTAAGAAATATTATGCAGTGCAATTCCAGAAAACATGTGTTCTTCCTGGAATTAAAGAATATACCCATGTACAATTTAGTTAAAGAAGACCATCTATGTTCATTCTTGGGTGGAAAAAAAGAAGTTTAACTCCTTTGTTCTCACAGAGTATGTGCTGATGTTTTGTGATGAGGGTCAACAATGTCTGCCACTAGGTTTAAGTGTATTTCTTGCCCCATGATTCCTTGTGTGAGGTTCTTGATCTTTTCCAGTAGTTACTGGTTTTATGCAGAATTGTTCAGGATGGAGTAATGTACTGCATCACCTCTTTGAAGGAAAGTTTCTGTTCCCTAATGCCCATCCCTGAAACCCCATTTCACCAGCCCAGACACAACTATCTTGTGAAGTTTGGATCTCATCACAGCTTGGCCCAGGCCTAGTGGAAGTTCGAATCTTTTGAATGAACACTGTTCCAGTTTCAAAAAACCCAAGCTGTTGGTAGATTCTCACTGATAAATCACTTTGCAACATGGACTGGACCTCATCATGCACAGAGCTTAGGCCATTTTATTCTAATGGTAAGCTTTATTTTTTTGGCAGTGTAGTTCAACCTCTCTGCTTTGATCACTGGCTCGAGCCAATCAGAGCTGCAGAAGCCTGGTTTGTGCCCACAGGGAGTCACGGGACAGGAGTATTTCTCTAGAGAACACGCTTCCTGCACAAAGGTGTAAGTAAACACCAGCAGAAGTAGGGCAGGTGCGAGTTTAAAAATATGCCACATTCTTATAGCTCCAGACTGTGAACATTACAGCTGTGCAATCACAGCTTTTATCTGGCAGACTGGAAGGAAGATTTATGGATGCCCATGCATTCTAGTTAACCTTAGAAAGTCTGAATGGCATCATCTTGAACAGCTCCTCAGCTATGACTCTTTCACCACTGCTCCTGATCATTCTCTGGGCAGCAGTGCTTGGACAAGTGTCCTGGGGTTCCACTACCACGTGTCACTGTCACCCCACTTTGCCTAGCGGGTGAGGGCTGTATTGCACCAGGGTGCATTGTTCATTGTTTCCTGTAACGAGGTCCAGGAGGAAGGGGAGGAAGTGACTAACATGACTGGTGCACTCCAGCGTAAAACTTAAGAGCATAATAAGCTGACAATTGCCATTTTGGGTAGTTCCAGCCGGTACTGGCAGCGTAGAGCCATATCCTGTTCCTGGTGGTGAGCAGAGGTGGATGATCAAGAGGGAGCAGATGCAGCGTTATGGAGATACGTCCCCAGAGAAAATTCTCTTGTGTGCAGCAGCAATTGGGATTTCCTGAGCTGGAGGGTGCTGAGGGTCTTATCTAGGTCCCTGTGAGTGCCGGGTTAACAAACCCCGTGAGGAAATATGGATCAGAGCATTGTTCTATGCAGCTGGAACAGGAAAGCCAACAACTTTCCTGGAATTAAAATATAAATGAAAACACTGCTTATAAAAAAATACTTCCCAGATAAGTCATTTGTAAAGTGTAGAGAGGTTTATGACATATAAGGCAATCTGCACCAAGGCAGCTCTGAGAAACACAATTAGCTAATTGGCATTGTTTCTCCTAATTGCCACTTTACTAAGCAAGCGATACAAGGTAGAAAGGACACGGTGCTTGGATAAGAACAAACTGGATCATCCCCAACAGAGTCCTTCAGTGTAGGAAGTGGGAGTTCCCCCATCTTTAGTGTCATTGTGTAATTAGAGTGAAGCCTGCTGCAAACCACCACCCAGCAGAGCTGATCTGCTCTGCTCCCTGGGGAAGGCTCAGTGCTTGGAGGATACAGCAGGAATCCTCTGGAGGGAACAAGCCCAGAGAAGTGAAGAAGACAATAATCAGAATGTGGAAAGTAAGAGTTGCTTTTAACCCAGATTTAACCTGGATTTTCTCCTGTCTGGGAACATTCTTGCTTTTAACAAGTGTGTCATTTCGTGTATCCTCTGTAGCTCAGAGTGCATAACTAAGCCGAGAAGTGGTATTAAAATGTTCCTCACAATAATTCGCAGGGGAGGTTTCTGTGCGGTAGGCATCAAAAGGAAACATTCAAAGGCGCCAACAGGAAGATAGCTGATCTGTAGGCCATTTTATTGCTTGTAAAACTTTATTGGAAGTAGAAAAAGCAGGGATAGATAATGTTTTCACTATGAAATCATAGAGCATTATCATAGTGTCAAACAAAAATGAGTTCACTTCTCCAAAGATTAACGCTTGGTACCAGCTGGAGCAGTGTCTAGCACCTCAAAGAGGTATTATTATTTTTATTTTTTAGTTAAAGAATTTCATTTTAAATAGTATCTTCTGGAATTTACATACCACCTATGTCTGGAATGCTTGCACAGAAGTTATAAATAAAATTATTTGCTAAAAATATTTCCTAGCACAAGCAGACTGGTTTTACCAATGTAAATATACTATATGTACTCACACATATTTTACGTTGTTTGCTGTGGTTCTTTTAACATTGGTTTGCAAGATAACACGTGAGTACATTATGTATTTCTAACTTTTTCACAGGGTGGAGTGACACTTAAATATTGGGACATTAATGAAATAACCAGTTCTAATCCTCCTTTTACTTCTCCATCTAGATACGTATCTAAGCATCATACATTCATTATAAATTTTCAGCCAATCAAGAATACCACAGATGGGGAACTTATTTTATAAATGGGGAAAGCCAAAACTGGCCAGACAAGAACCGTGCAGGGTTCAAGTTCCCATTGTCCCAGCCCTGTTTTTTTATAGAACATGTTACATCTGTAGTAGAATTGATCACATCATAGTTACTTACTGCTGCTGACATCTCAGATAAGGTAAAGATGCATTATCAGAGCAGTCCATTCTTGCTTTGTTACAACCCACCTGATTTTTCAAAGTACAGAGCTGAAAATGGAGAGCTAGAGAAAAGTAGGATGGTATAAATGGATTTATTTTCTTTTTTTCCACTAAAGAATGCCACACAAAATGTCCTTAATTTACTGCAACTGATTACATTGCATACTAAATTAACTCTCATGGTTTTGTGAGGAAGCATTCATTCTTTTTAAATAATAAAAATTTACAATAATTAGATGAGTTTCCCTTTGAAACTTCTTCAGGTGAAGCTGCTGGAAAGATAAGTGCATATACAAAGCAATGTAATAGATGTGTTCATGAATATTCCTCTTTGTCCTGCCTTGGTGAAGCCTGTATCTAAGGATTAGCATTGCTTTACTTGATGTTCCACTGACTAAAGCTGGAACCCTCCATGGCCATGGTCAGTTAGGAAAGCAAAACTTTGAAAAAAAGAGGGATATGGTCGTAACATTCTCAAGCTTCGCACAGGCTACAGTCCAAAAGGTGTATGGTACTCATCACACTGTTTCCATTCCATACCCCCATGTTTTTGACACAGCCTCCACACAAATCTCCTGAATGGACTCAGTGAGGTGCTCACACTGGGGTGCGTTCCTTCTCTAAATGGGAATATTCTTGGCCAGTATTTTGTGCCTTTTTCCCCTTCACTAGATAATGATACTTAAAAAAACATATTCTTAATTCTATTTGTCCTGCACATACAATAAAACTGCTGAAGATTTTATTATTATTATTTCTGATTAAAGCAGTGGATACTTGGAGACAATACAGCTTCGCTAATTTTCACTAGTTGAGGATCTGGCTCGATTCAATTGTGCTGTACATGCCAATAAAACTGAAAGGTATCCAACCGTTTTATTCTAACCAATATTTTTTTTATTTCCTGGAGGAATTTTGCAATATGTGATCTGTAAGAATTACTTTTAGATGCAATTAACATAGCAATCAATATTTTCTGAACTGTAGCTTTTCCTCTAATTTTGGTTTTCTAGGCAAGTCTAGCCAATCTTAGCAAACAACACAGCCTCGGAAGAAAGTTACTGCAACAAAGCTGGAATTGACATCAATAAAATAATGTCAATATAATTTGTTAGGAGCAGAAATGAGTAGTAATTTCCTATAAAATATTGAAAAAAATGTATTTGTAAGAAACTAGAGAATTCAAAATTAATTTTAACTGTTTTCATTGAGGACTTTTAAGGAAATATTGAAAACACTATCAGTTAAGAAATCTGAGTCAGTTCCATATATGAATAAAGTTAATTCAGCATACACAGCATGCCTTACTGCAAAGGAAAATGATCCTTAATACATTACATATAAGTTTTCATTTGGAAGGAGACAAAAGAAATTGATGGCAAAGCATATATATTATAATAATGCATACACACAGCTCCACTGTATGTACTCTAAAGGGCAACAGTTTCTCTGATTTATGCAACAAATTCACTGGTCTGGTCTCTGTAGGGACAACAAACAAACAAACCACGCTGTGTTTCAGAAATAACACACATCTTATAGCCCATGATAGACAAACAGCCACTCACTGCACGTAGCACCAAGTGTGTGTGAGGTGTGTGAGCGCAGTCTGGTGGGACTGCCCATCCGCAGGGCACGATCTAGCCCTGGGTAGGTGTGATCCACATGGTAGAAGAAGACCAGCAATGCAACCAGAAGCAATGCATCTTGCTCACTGGTGTGTCCTGCAAGCACACACATGGCAAGGGTAGAACAAGGCTTAGTTTAGTCCTTCCTCAGCTCTCCTTTGGGTTTTGGCCATGTTACATCTTTGGGACCTCTGAACTGCAGGCAGCCTGCAAACATTTGTATTTAACAGCCACCAGTGGACAGTGCTAACTTAGTTCTTTACGGGCTCCACAGCCTCCACAGCTTCGTGTGGTGCTAGGGACCTGTTTCTGTAGCTGATTATTAGTGCAGAGAAACTATGTACACATCAATTCTTTTTCACTGATCCAAGCCCAAGTACAAAAGGGAAACGAGACTCCTCAGTGGTAATCTGGCTTTTCATGATTTAAAGAGGTTGCACATGGCTCTGCAGCAAAACACTGCAAGCCTTGCCTGGACCACGCTTTCAGGACACCTCCACCTGTGAACTTTCAATGACTTCTGTCTTAAGAGATTAAAATGTGTGTGCCCATAAGTGCTAAGCCCCTGTGTTGCTCTTGAGCAGGATGATCTAATTATTGAGCACTCTTCAAAAGCAAGGAGACACACCTGAAGCTGGATGTGAAAAGCAGCTCCATGAAGCCAAAGCAGGAGTCTATGCATCAGCTAGGACTAAGCTGTAGCTCAAAAGATTGCAACCCTGATGGGATGTATGTCTATTTCTGATAACCAGACTCCCTATTGGCTTTCACTGACATGGGTCTGGCAAGAAGAACAGTTCCTTGTATGTTTGCTAAATTTGGAGAAAAAATAAGAATTTGGCCAAATTTGAATTATAAGCAAAAAAGATAGACACATAGAGAAGATATAATGGAAAAGTTTATTTTCTACAATATTCTAAAGTCTTTGGGCATCAGAGAACTTCCTTTTCCCTCTTGAGCCACTACAGTCCATTAAACCAAGACCCCAGGATCTAAAAGCTGTAAGTAATCAGGCATTGACCAAAGCAAACCATTTTGCTGCTGTGTCTATTGTGTCAGCAACATTCACATTAATGCAGAAGACCCAACAGAAAATCTCATACGGTCAATAAGTCACAAACTAAAATACTTTCTTCTTCCGTAATTGCTCCTTTATGCTAGGAATTTACATTTTAATAACTTCCTAATTATTTATTTACTCAGTGTGGTCCATAGCATGCAATTTAAGGTGTTTTAACTGCACATTCAATTGGCTGTACATAATAGATATTGGTGAAAAGTATGTAATTAGGAAGACTACAAAATCTCTATTATATGTAAGTAATAGTTACCGTTCTGTTTCTGGGCAGTTTTTAAGAAAGATTGTAAAAGTAATTAAAAACCAAAGCTAATCTAATCACAAGAACCTCTAGACTTCAAAGTGTCTTCATTTGCAAAAACAGAGAGAAAAACAAGACCTTCATGAACCAAATCATTTCAATTTCTGTTCATGCCAATGTGCCATTCAGAGCACATTGGGCAGAGGCTGGGTCTGTCAGCCTGGACTTTTATCCTTAACTGACTGCCTTTGTAGGCTTAATCCAGCCTTTTAAAACTACCTGAAATGCACCTTCTTGTGGTTGAATTAATGATAAATGTGAGAATCTTGGCATCAGATATGTTCTATGTCTATAAATTCCAGTTCCTGGCGTCAAGAGGCTACAGTCACTTCCACAAGTTCTAGAAATAGCTGTGACCTGCTTTTTGCACCACTTCTATCCTTTCAGGCTAACCCAAGCACCTAGAAACAGTACTCCATTGAAGTATACACTTTTTTAGTGCTCACTGCTTGCTAACTTCATTTTTCCTATTTAATTGCAGGCTTCATGTTTATAGAACGAAGAAGGACATCTTTTAAAGGCACCTTTTCATGTGTGGAGAGACCATAAACATGTAGGTAGGGGCTTCTTTTCCACAGTGGGTGCCCTTGTGGCTTACATAAATGCCTCACTGCTCTGTTATCAAGTGGAGCTGTTTAAGAAAGAAAAAAAATCCAATTCCTACTTGCTTACCTCAGACCAGACACTATTTGGTCATGTGGGACCAAATGTCAAGCTAGACAAAGAAGGCAAGTATACAGTGAGTCAGGCTATTGTGGAGATGCAGAAGGAATAAAGACAATGAGGACAATAGTGACATTTCTGTCAATTCAGTGGGTGCAACACACCCACTTGCGTATTCTGAAAAACTTGTGGGGTGCAAGTCCTAGCAGTTTGCATTGCTGTTATTAAAATCCACTACAATGTATCTAAGACATTAGCTTTCTTGTTGCTAATAACTGCAATTTTCTTAGTCCGTCCAGATGAAAACATTTTAATTAAAAGTTCCCCTATTTAGTATGATTATTGCACCAAATAAAGGAGTAAAACATTAATATCCTTCTGAAGCATACTTCTTCAGCTCTCCTCTTCTAAAAGATTTAGTGTATGGCTGCCTCAGTAAATTACTGATTTGTTGATTTATGCTTGGGAGGAATAGAAAGTTATTTTGAATAGAATAAAATTTACAACATACTGATGTAGGAGACTCCTTATGAGATTCCTCATACTGTAAATGAATCCATTTCTCCCAGTTCAGAATTTTGGAGCATCAGCTAGACTGTTTTTTGTATCACAAGGGCTCAAGAACTTTTATTTTTCTTACGGATAGGGGAGATCGTGCTTGTCATAAGTCATTTGAGGTGAGGAGCTGGAAAGGAGGAAGAACGAACATACAGGATATGAAAGCTAATAAAAACTCTGCTTTTACACAAGACCACAAACATATTGGCAACATAAGGTCAGATGTGCAGACAGACTCCTACTCCAAT
>VXAV01011005.1:0-87701 GCA_013399715.1 Alectura lathami | reverse complement strand
AAAAAAAAAAAAAAAACAGTAAAAAAAAAACAGAGTGACATCATACTTATTGGTCTGTCTCAGCACAAGATATATGTGAGACAAGAAGCTGTTTTTCCTTCTAATACATAAAGTCAATAACTGAGGGAGTGAGAAATTGGACAGACTGATCAAAAGAAAAGTAATTAGTGAGTTCACATAGTCACAGAATGATTGAGGTTGGAAGGGTCCCCTAGAGGCCTCATGTCCAAATCTTACTCAAGCAGGGTCACCTAGCACAGCTTCTCAGGACTATGTCCATATGATTCCCTTTCACAGAAGGGGGAGGACATACTCTACTTTCCAACAAAAGCGTGAAAGGTCATCACTCCTCATCAAAACTCAGCAGTGATGCTATGAGACCTTTCTGCTGGGTATAAATTCTTCTCCAGATCTCTTAGTGTGGCTCTTTATCACACAGCCATGGATCTTCCAGCAGGAATATCTTGATGTGGGTACCTAATAAACCTACAGTTTTTATATGAGAGTCAAGGCAGAATGTAATTCTAATTACAGGAAACAGGAAGAAGAGGGGGGAAATTTGGGAGTGTTTTATTGTAATTTAAGTAGGCTTCTAAGATATGAGAAGCCAGCAATATTGTCAGAGGTTATGAGGAGTTTTCATGCAATCACAAATCCATATTTCTCCGTCCTAACACACAGTCTGGGAGAAGGGCAGCCAGAGGTGAGTAGAAGAACCAGGAGGAGGAAGAGAGCCATTAGCCGGCTCTGGTTTCTCTCCACTTCTTATCAGATCACAATTTCACAGTAGCAGCTTCCACAGCAAACTCCTCATAGCCCTTCCAGATTAACTTTCAAGCCTGCCTTCCTAGTGATGGCAAATTTCAGACACAGGAGGAGATCAGCTTATGAGGCAGGGGAGCAGTTCTTTTAGGCTGCAATGGGCTGTGTGGGATCTCTCCATGCCACAGCTTGGTTTCCTTTATGCACAAGCCCTACCAATTCTCCAGTGAGATGGAGTAGGTTAGTTTGCCATGTGCTGTTAGGAAAACCTCAACAAATCAAGCCTGTGAATGTTTGATGGGCACCGATCTGCATCATTTCTAATTGGCTAAGATTTCCTCTGCTGGATATGTATTCCAGACTTTTATAAAATCAGTTCCCACTCAACAATTCCATGCTGGTAGGCATCCCAAATAATGCCATTGAATAAACTGAATTTGGGATACAACATGGCATAAGAGATCACAATTGCTCTGCTGAGATTATTCCAGTTTTATATCCACTTATGAAACTACAAAAGAAATCTGTCCATTGGTAAGACTTGAATTATTATTATTATTTTTTTTTTTTTTTGCTTGTCAACCAGCTTTTCCAACATTTTAGCTGATATTTCCTGTTCTAATCCATCCGGGGTACAATTTATTTTTTTTTTTCCTTGCAGTTCCCAGGGCAGAGTGAAGAAAACGGGCATCAATTTAGACAGTCTCTGCCAGGAAACATGTAATAGTGCTGTCATTCTTAAGAAAATTCTGCAGCAGCAGGCTCAGACAGCTATGAAGCAGAGCACATGCATGGATTTGTCATCCTGCCTTACTCTTAAACAACATTAGCTTCTTTGTCAATTGTGAGAAAACAAGGGGGAAAGCCCCTTGGAGGTGTGCCACACATTTATTTGTTCCTGAGCGATGTTGTCTACAGCACAATCCTTTTTTCTTTTTAGAAAAGAAAGGTGAGCATCTGTGCAACTTATTCTTAAAAGCCAACAGACGTGTTTGGCAAATGCATTTTCTTGACACGTGTTGACTTGTGACATCCAAGGACAGGATGTGTGTGACTACATATATCCGATGTTCATGACAGATCATGAGTGCTGCTACCTGTCCCCTCCAGCTCTGCTTCTGGTATGAAGAAGCCATTCAGCATGGGAGTATGTTTGGGCCAGAGATGCCCTGCTACACTGACATGGAACATTGTAAACTCCAATGATTAAATCAGCAGAAATATCCTTTTGCTCTTCTGCATCAATGTTAAAAATTGTCTCTGTATTTAAATCGGTGTTTTGGGATGACTGGTTCTTTCATGGACCCTTCACAAATATCAGGGCACCTAGAGCCAACCGAGCAGCTGGAACCAACTCTTCAAGATCATCTTCCTTGACCTATGCCAATGTGGAAAATCATCCTTCAGCATGGCTGCACAGGCAGTATCGTTGGCTTGCACATTCCTTCAGCCAGAACCTAATCAATGGGAGGAGTCCTAGCATGCAAACCTTGGAGCATCCATGAACACGGCAGCGCAGGGCTGGCCAAAGCAGCATAAACCTGGTCACACTTCCCCCACCATTGCAAGGTTGCCACTTTTTGTCACCACAGCTAACCCACCAGTGCCTTCATGTTCAGACGGTTAATGCTCAGTGCTAACGTGGGCAGTGTCGCACAGCTGCAGCAGAATATTAAATGTTACCAACATGATGGTGCTTCAGGTAAAGTTCTGCACAGTAGATTCTGTGCCTTTTTTCAGGCTGTGTGCAAGAAACAAAGCTCAGTGCTTAAAGATAGGGTAGAATCCTTAGCAGTGGCAGAGACCAGGTCATCCAAGGGGCTAAGCAATGCTCTGACAAATTTGTGACACCGGGACATGGGCTGATGGTGACTTCGAAACACACTCTACAGGTGTTTATAAGAGAGTCGTTTATAAGAGAGTCCAGACAGTCCAAATCCTGATGCAGAAGCACACAAACAGCACCTCAGGAGCTGTATTTACACTGAGACACACATTCAGCCTATCCAGGTGTTTCATCAGGGATATAGTGGTGTTTCTAATGCCCCTCCCCTGCAAGCACCTGTTCATAGGTTTGGCAGGTCAGTAGGAGCTCTAAAGTGCACAAACACATCTGTGTCAAGACCTAATGAGAGTGCCTCTGAACTGCTCCAGTAAAACACCTGCAACCTATGTGACTTTTTTATATTGCCTTCAGATAATCACATACTGCCCTGTAATAACTGCCTTGCTGATTAAATCAATGTTGTTGCACCTCATGGAGTATGAAAATGAGGACAGGTAATACTGCTGCTATATGTCTTGATGTCAAAACACATTTCCCTTAAGGAATGAATGTCGCAAGTGGTGGATGAAATCTAGCTGAGTGACGCACTTCCACACACATTAGCACATACTTTGCCCAAAATAGAACCACTCTGTTTTAAAGAAAATCTCTGCAAGAAAAGGGGAATAAATACTCCTCCCTCCTTCCTTTTTGGTGCATTGAGAAGGCCTGAGATTTCTCCACTATCCCACTGGTTTCTAGAAATTCAGCTTCTATGAAAGTCATGGAAAGCACTGAATGTCCACTTCCAGGCTGCCTGTATGAAGGGAGATTTCTGTGTTTCCCCGTTGGATCCCAGCAGCAAGAGATGACTAACAAGATAAATGCATTTACTAGCACGCATAACTCAGATGGAGCAGACCTTTTGCTCTCGCTTCATTTACAGCGGCTTATTTGCCACAGATGTCACCAGCAACAGTTTCCAGAGCTACCACAGAAACATATGAAGCAGATGGGGCCAATTGCAAATCTTTAGGCATAGTTGAGCTCCTCTCAAACTGGAGGTGATCAGTAAGTGCTCCTGCTTTCTTTGCCTAGCCCCTCCTGGACCCCACATGGCTGTGCAGCTAGCACACGCTCTGTGTCACCTCCCCAGGAGACGCTGTGGTGCTCCAGAACTCCTTCCCATTAGCTTCACATAATAGATTAAAAATAATCATGCTAGAGAATAAACAACCAACTAACTGAGGTTTAGAAAGACCAGTCAAATCATCACAGAGCTAAGGACCTTTCCATAGTTCTGTTTGGAAAGAAAAGTTGACACATGAAAAATACTTAGCATCTAATCCTCCTCTGTCCCTTGCTCAGTCCCTGTGAGAGAACGATAGCTTTGCATCTCTCTCCTCTTTTGTAATTTGCAGTCTTCCTCATTAATCTTGTATTTTTCCTTGGGTGAGTCCAGCTCTGTTCCTATTCAGCCTCAGTGCTGAGGCTCTGGAAGATATCTCCTGAATCTTCATCAGGTATTTGTCTCCCTCATCACAGTTCTTATTCCTCTCTGCCTTTAGGAAACATCATTCATTAAAGATCAAGAACAGTTTAATTCAAATAGAGCTTTTATTTATAGCTTTTTTTCCTCTGCTCTCCCTTCCACATCTCCACTGCATTTTTCTCAGTACATTTTATTTTCACCAGCTGGACTCTCCTCTCAAAAACAACTTTCCAGCACTGTAGCTCCATCACTGTTAGCAGAGTTATCCTGCACAGGGAGAATAAAGATCCCTATTTTACACCTGTTTATCAATTCACCAGTACAAACTGAAGTTTACAGTTTCTGCGATCTTTCAAGCTTTCCTTAATAAGGAGTACTTTTACTTGTCAGAGAAATGTAACCTTACGTTTATACAAGAATAAAACTTTCTTTTGTCTTTCCTTCCAGGTGTCCATATATCTGCAACGGGGCATCTGGCCAGCTCGCAGAAGCTGCAGCTCCTCCAAGAACTGCATACTGAGGCGAATTCCCAGCTTATTAAAAAATAGTTTTGTTGTTTTGCCATCTTGTTTATTCTGGAGTTCCACCGTATTTTTACCCTTCCCTCTTTTTATTTTGCCTCTGGCTTTTGGGAAAAAAAAAAAAAAAAAAAGGAAATGTCAAAGAAAAAGAAAGCATAAGAAATTCTGAAGTATGATTTTATTCTGGGCTTCCCAGTTTCACAGAAAAAGCCAGTGTCACTTCCAAACTTTCATAGGAATTGATAGGAACTTTCCAAATTCAGATGCTGATTGACCAGTGAAAAACTGTTTCTACGAAGAACCTCAAAGAAGCTTCAAAAAAATCAAATAGCCTTAAAGTACATTATTCAGCTTTTCTTCAGCTTGTGATGAAAGTGCCTAAACTTTACTGTTGCTTAATTCTTTTCCAAAATAAATTAAATAAAAACTGGAATGGCTAAAACTTGAGAAATGTTGCCCCAGATTTTAATGTGGTACAAGTACTCCACTCCAAAATTTAGGTTAGTTGTTTTAGAGTAGTTTTCCTGAGTGATTCCTAAGAAACCTTTTCAATTAGTTTTAAATTTCTTTTTTTTTTTTTTTTCTTACATATTTCCTTACTTTGAGGATGTTTTTCTAGATTTTCAAGGTCAAATGCAGTTACGCTTCAGTCCAGGAAACTAATCCTTCAAAATAAAGGAAGATGTTGTGGTCTGCGGATTAGTTCATGAAGACCTTGAATTTACTATGGCAACTCATTGCATATTTTTAATTATACTCCATCCTTTCTTAATACTTTGAAGGAAAAAATAATCAGAGAGCAGAATACCTTATATTCTTTCTTATTTGAATGCTATAAAAATTCTAGAATTCATTTACTTTTCCTAATATACACTTGTGAAAAAACTGAGAAGACAGTGTGATGTTTGATCATGCATCATTAAAATGGTGCCCAGACTTCCTGCTCCAACATAACAGACAGCTGCGTAGTTGTTTGCAACTTCAACTTAATTGAATTTTACAATGCAGTTTCACAAGAAAGTTCCACTTTCTGCCACTTAGTTTTTAAGAATCCAGTTTCTTTCTATTTAAAAGTCCCGATTAGCCTTCTGTGAGGAGACTTTCAGTGCTCCCTACTTCTAGCTTTTCCTAATCTTTCACCACCCGACATCTCCTCCATGCCTCAGGCTAAGCTCTCTGAGCAGCACATCCACGGATGTTGTTTGAGTTACGGGAGTTGCACCTCCCAGTCATAACACATTCTTATCCCTTTACATCATGCAGCAACGACAGCCTGATTCAGTCATTGACAGTCTTTGGTGTCTCTCCATTGCGCAATGGTTATGGTTTTAAAATGGTCTCCACCAAAGCCCTCATGTTTTTTCTGCTCTGCCACTAAGGTTCCTGTTTGTCACCTGGTGAGCAGCATTATTTTTGCAAACTTTTCAACCCATTTGACATGCCATGGAGCCAGACTGTGGGAAGAGCTCATTCTGTCCTACTGGCCTGAGTGGATTCAGCATACCACTGGGAATACCAGGAATACAAGTGTTTATGAAAGGAAGAAAAGCAAAAAAAAAAAAAAAAAAAAAAAAAAAAAAAAAAAACACAAAAAAACCACGTTTTGCTGAGAAGTATGATGTCACCCAGATCACAGCCTATTTCTGGAACTAAGCTGTGAAACCCATGATACATTTTGACACATAAATGTTGCCAAGTAAAACTGATAATATATAATTGTTTAACGTGGTCACAGCCAACTGCTTTCCAGATAAGGAGCTGAACTCTTCTATGCAATATAGTATTTGTGGAACGTTGCACCTAGTTGGTTCCATGCTTTCATTGGCTCTGGGATTATTTGCTATCATGTTTAAATAAAAAGACTAGATTATTGGGTACCATAAGAACAACGGATTGTTTAATGGCCTTATGGCACTTATCTTAAGTCAATGTAAAAGTTTTGAGTTCCTAGGGCTATGTCAAGGGCAGTGAAACAAGTGCTGCATTCAGTGAATTAGTCATTTGTTTATTTTTTTAATGCACATTTAAGTATCTTATTTTGGGGACTCAGATATACTTAGATGATTCAGTTAAATACCGATCAATTTTCCAAAAAAAAAAAAGTGCCTGTCCAAGAAACAGAATCTGGCAGAAAACATTATTATGTTGTTATGTGCAATTTGTTCTAGATAGAAGTAATGATCAAACAGCTTCCTCATCTCTGCATGGAGCAAATTTCCCTGTGATAGAGGTCTATTTTGTACAGAATCCTTCATCTGAGCTTTGTTCCTAGAAGCTTGACAGGTCTCCACAATATAATTATAGTTATTAGGAGTTAGTAATACCAGAAAAGAAGAGATACTATAGAAATATAGATACAGAAGGGAAGAGAGGTTCTGATATTAAACAGAGAGAGACTGTAGCCCAAAAAGGCACAAAAATTACTCAGGCGGGAGACCGAAGGGCGAAGCCTGGACTTGAAAATCAAGTGGAGCATCTCTGCCATCTGCAAAAAGGGCAGACATGCCAGATTTTAAAGAACATTTATGTATCCACCTCAGAGTTTCAAAGAACCAGAATTCTTAGGCTGGATGTTAGAGTCCTATGTTCTTCTCATATTAAGTCTCACAATATCCTTATTTCCATCTTTACAGACAATCAGATGGTTTTAACTGTAAGGTCATAAAACCCTACAGTGTTTCTGTGTTGTTTTTTTTTGGGGGGGGGTTGTTTTTTTTGCTTTTGCTTTTGCTTTTGTTTGGTTTTGTTTTCTTTAGTTAACGCTTCGTAATCCTTAACTTCTGAAAATTGTGATTAAAATGAAACAAAATTAATTTATTCTCAGATCAGAAGTGGATTGCTGCCGTTAATATGTGGCTATGGCCAGTTTACTCCCTTGTAGAAAGACAAATATGTTGAGTGTTTTCTTCAAACACAAAATAACATCTCTTCAGTGCTGACCCTTCCCTCTCCCAGTATGAGAACAGAGTGAGTGATTTTGGCCACAACCTCACTGCCCCTCTGACTGTTATGGTGTCTGAAGGTCCATAAACAATTCAGACCAGAGCAATTTGTGTTGGTTGTGTTCCCATTTCCTTGAAAACAGCTTCTCTGGGATGACATGACGGCAGCAGTGTGACAGTGATGCTGTTATCATGGAATCGAGTGTGTGGGTCGCTGGGTGTCCCTGGCCAGGCCCCTGGGGGAGGACAGTGGTGGCTGCACGGAGTACCATTGGCTGTGCTGGATTTTGCCAGCTGCTTGCTTGGCTTCCAGCACCAGTTTGCCATGCCCACCTACCTTCGATTTGCAACCTTGCTGCTATAGAAAATAATCTGAGCTCCATCAGATTGTGCTGCATGCATTAAGAAAAGGACATATAAGAAAGAACAACTTACCCCTCCTTGAGTTGCTCTTCCCACCAGCCTCTCTTCACCATACCCAGCATGACTGCAGACAAACCTGTCTTTCTCTTTTCCTTCTCTTCATATGCAGTATCATGCCTTTTCATTGAACTAGCAGAGAAGCTTGGACTCTGCTGTCTTCTGGTTCCCTGTCTCAAGCCAATGCTTCTTGTTATCCTGTACACTGATTTACCTTTTGTTTTCTGAAGTAGCACTTTCCCAAATAACAGGTCACGGGCAAACTGGGAGCGTGGAAGAGGGCTGCCAGAAGACATTTTTTTATTGTCCCTCCTTACGCAAGGCAGAATATTAATTCCAGAGGATTCAGTGTAACTGCCAACTCAGCATCAGCTGAGTCCTAACCTTTACCATGCATAGAGCAGCCGTTTGCCAGAGACCAGTTAACACCAGAGTGTAGCCTTGCCTGCTGAAGCTTGGATTTCTGTGTAATTGGTTCCCACGTTACGGAGCTTACAAGGTCCTGTTATATCCCCTCACTGCAGCAGGAGCCTTTCCCTTGGTGCAGTGCCAAGTTTGACAGCCACACATCTCCCGTTGGACAGGAGCTGCAGGACCGAGCTCATCTACCTGCACCCTTGGGCCTCCTATTACTTGGAGACAGGTCTTTAAGTACCAAGCCCAGAAAAAAGCTCATTGCAATCGGGCAGAAGGTGGGCCAGAGGAATGCAGACCTTATTAGAGGGAGAAGAGGATGACTATTTGGAAAGCTTAGAAATAGAAAGAAATAGATTTCTTTTGGAGGATGTTTGGTGGTGGAAAATGCAGATAATTTTGCAACATAGAGATGGGAAATTTGTGTTTATATCCTGAACATAAACTCTTTACTCCAGCTGTGGGAATCCTAACATTTGTGGAAACAGGTGCTTGTTCACTGCCATGCTCACAGAAGGGCTCTTTTCCTCTTTCCTTTTTTTTTTTTTTTTCCCTACAAGAACATCAGTTTGCAGTGAAAAGGCTGTACATAAATAACTGATACGCATTTTTCAGATTCCTAGTGTCTATGAAGCTTCAATTACCCAGTAAAGGACCAAAAAAAAAAAGACACCAAGAAGAGTATCATGTGACCGAGTCATTTAAGAAATTATATGGCCCCTCAACACTTGAGGATCTTATGTAGCTAGCCCTGCTATGCTTGTTTTCCTCTCATTATTGACCTCTCTGTACAAATGAGGACCTTAGAAATGAAAAGATGAAATGCCTTCCGACAGCCAAGCAGGGAATCTGTGGCTGCGTCATGGAGAAAACTCACATTTCCTGAGGTATAAGCACTCTAAGCCATTCCTAGGTGACAGAGGCAGGGAAAAGCCTAGCAGGCCACAGAAAATCAGAGATAAGGGAAGCATCTGAAGGACTGGTGTAAAGGTACCCTGAGCCGGTCTCGCTGTGTGGTTAAATGATTCCCATCAGCAGCAGTGTCTCAAACAGAAAACATGAGGGCATTTCTGCCATTCCTCAACCCTCAGCAATCTGCTGGCTTTGGTATTTCTCAAGAGTTCCACCTCTCTCTGAGGCACTTGCAAAGTTCACAAAAATCAGCAGGAATTAGGGTTGGTCATACTTCCCTTGTAAGCACAGCTAGTAATCGGTGTTGGGGAAATTAGTAAATAAATCTGGAAGAAAATTGTGGGGAAAAAAAAAAAAAAAAAGCAACCCTAAATACCAGTCCCCCTCAGAGGTGGTGGGAATCACTGTCACAGCAGTGACTCTCCAGGGTGGGATTCGTTTCGGCTGGAGAAAGCACCTGCTGTGGCCATGGCTGACCTGCCTGGCATGGCTCTCCTCCATGCCCACATCCAGCCTGCTTCTGCACCAGAGCCAATCCCACCATGTGTGTGTCCACAACCTGAAAAGCAGGTGGAGGCCACAAGCAGGGAAAAGAGAGAAATAGCATTAGCAACTGTGGTAGTGGGGCTGAATCTCTAAAAACAATAAACTATTTATCTTTGTCACCAGTTACCACCGGGCAGCCCCATGCAGTGATTCCTTTGGCAAAGGCATTGCCCAGTTCTCACCCACAACCTGGATGGGAACCTCTTCCTCAATGTGTCGGGGCAGGCTCCAGTGCTTCATCCCACAGGCACTGACTGCTGAGAGCAGGTTTCTTTTCCATGGGAGTGCAGTGCTCACATTGCTTTCTTGTGGTTACGAATGGTGAAGGGGAAAATAATGTGATAAGTCTGCAGAATGTTTTTATTGTCATGTCAACAAAATATTTTCTGCCTCCACAGACTGTGGAAGTACTTAGCATGCAGCATCCTTCCAGTTTTGGAAAACACTAGAAAACCACCAACAGAATCTCACTATTCCTTTTTTTAGCTACATAATGAAAAAGCAAACAAGAAATACGCTGATTCCCAAAATGAGCTAATTTTTTTCTGAAGCAATTTAATTTTTTAGCTTTGATCTGATACCAGAACCCAGAGGACTTACTTGTTATTTCTAAATAATGAGTCTAATGTTTATGCTCTGAGCCTGAACTTTTCTGGTTTTGGAAAAAATGTGACTTTACATAAAAGTCCTTTGATTAAGAGATCTGCAGTCAGAGGAGTTTTCGATACAATAATGAAAAGGCCTTTCAGATCGCTAACTCGAACACTGCTCAGCACGATATTACTCAAGAAGGGGAGAAGCCGACAGAACAATCACACTATTAGTCTTTGCTTTGCCAAGTGTTGTGTTAGTCATATTCCTGGTAAAATCTCCCAGAAGTGCCTAAGAGAAGCCTTATATTGCACGGAGTGATGCATGCCTGATAAAGGCACCCTGACCTGGGTGGTCTGTTCCTCTGGCTCTCTCCTTTCATTTTTTTTAACCTTGTTTCATTGAGGCTTTAGGAGATGATTGTTACAGAGAGGGAAAGTGCCTGGAGGAGAAACAGAGGCTATTTCCTCCTGCTCTCATCCACATTCCCATGCAGCAAGGGTGCCTATCTACTGCAGCAAGCTCTTCTTCCAAGCAAGACTACAGCACAAAACATGGCACTTCCTTGCTTGCACAGGGAGGATCCATTCCTTGCCCCATCTGAGCATGCAGGCATTGGGCTGTTGTGCACACAGTCTCTCCCTGGGCATTAGGCGCACCCAGCACCTGGCTGCAGCGGCTGTCATGGCTCAGGTCACCTCCTGCCCTGGTCTCTGCTCTCCTGGATGTGAGATGGAAAGAGTGACTTTTACCCCTGCTAAGTAGGTTGCAGTTTTGAAGCTGTATGCCTGTGTTATTTATGCAGAACTGACACATCTCTTTGTCCTGAGCCATGTGGCCCAGATTCCAGCCCTTGTATCTACAAAACATTACTCATGTGCGCACTCCTCTTTCAAGTCCTTGATTCCAATGGGATTACTCACATGTGCACGCATACCGCAACTGTGTGCCTGATCGCCGCTCACATCTCTGCAGAGCAGGGGCAAATCCTGCTGCTTTCAGCTGATTTACACTAGTATGCTGGAGATAAAAATCTGAAACAGGAGTGGCTTGCTGGAAGAAGAAATATCAACCTGATACCTATCTCTCCTCCTCTTTCTCATTCTCTCTCCACATTCCCCACCTCCACTGCCACCAGGGCAGCCTGTGGGAAGGTCTGCTCCTTTGTATCATCAGGGCACTGCTGCACACTAGGGGTTAAAATGAGCAGGCACTTTGATTTTGGAGATTTATTGCCTTCCTCCTGCTGTATTTGTAAAGCTCATCATCACAGTCAGCCATCCCCACCCCTGCAGCTGTCTGTACATTTTTTCTCTGGTTCTAGAGTTGTACTTTACTTAGGAAATTATAATTATTAAAGCACACAAGGTCACGCTCTAGATGAACTTGGAAGCAGTTCAAATATGTTTCAGGTTTGAAACTATTTAGCGGCTATGGCCAAGTGGTGATTTCATAACAAAAGAATGGTTAATTTCACACTTCAGATAACATTTCCCCTGGAAAGTGGTAAAGCATGTTGGTACAGAAATTATTAAAGTTCGAAATGACTGGAGACATATAATCAGTCATTAGTGCTGATAATTAGATATTAAAGGCAGGTCTGGGGAGGGGGCAGAGTGGTTTCCCTGAATAAGCCAGTGCCCGCCCCTTACCTTTAAATCTTTCTTTCGTTTTCAGAAAGGTGCTGTGACTTTGTGGACTTCTAACATAGGAGATCTCGAGTGTTATTGCACAAGTGGACTTCTGCCTCTGCTCTGCAGACTTGCCTCTGCAGTCACTGGACTGCATCATCAGGCCATCCGTAGAATTATAATTTGTAAACTATGCACCGAATAGCAGCAAAGAAAACACTTGCCAACGTCCATCTCGCTGAGTTACCTTCCTGGTTTGCTGGGATTGTGGGACGAAAGCAGTGGCAGGTGTTCTGTGGCCTCCCCAGCAATCTGCATCAAAATTAATCACTGCTTTTCTCTCACAAACTGGGGATTTTGACAAAGCAGGTTTTGGTAGATCAAACCTCCTTTGAGCAGACAGCAGCCTGAAATGGTTCTCAGTAAGCCTACGTGAGATTTGTGGCTAAAGCAGGTTGATCTTGATTGTTGTGGGATTTTTTTCCCCCAAACTGAGCAACACTTCAGAAAAACAAACAAACAAACAAACAAACAAACAAGCAAACACACTTAAAAGAAAAAGGATGCTAGATGTTACAAATCCTTCCTTGGCATTTTTTCCCTGGAAGTAACTACAGCCCAGCCAGGGTCACCCAGACAGCCTCAGCCATGCCCTCAGGTCTCATCCTGCACAGGGGGAAAACACAAAGTACATTTGACTTCTGCAGCTCCAGCTGTGAAAATCTGCTCAGCAGAAAACCAGGAGGTGGCTGATTTCATGAGCATATCTCAGAGGCATGTGCTATTGCCACCTGAATGTGCTACTGCGGAGGGTGGCATGGGACTAAAGTCTGTGGCTTCAGGGGAATCAGTGACACTCCTGGATGTCTGGGGATTGGAGAGGTGATGCTTCATTGGGTTGTTGCCCTAGCTGAGTGTCTTCTATTTCCTCAGCTGTGCATAGGAATGGACACGCCTGCAGTCTGCCTCTGAATCGTGTCCTGGCGGTGGCTATACAGCTGCACAGCAAGGGTGCCATGAGGCTGAGCGTAACCTTGGACTTTTCCTCCTTATCCAGGTATGACATTTTATTTTTCACTTAGAATTTTCTTGTTTATGTTGTTGTGAGAAAAAAAAAAAAAAAAGGGAAAAGAAACAGGAATGGTAGTGAGCATTCAATGCCAGTTTCATTTTTCATCATCGTTATCAGGGTTTGGATTTTAACTTTGGAATGTCCTTATCCAAAATGAAATCAAATAAGCACTCTGTGGCAGGGGGTCCTACATTCCCTCTGCACCTAAGGGAGCTTGTGCAATGTGAAGTGTTTGCCCCACTGCTGTGTGCTGAGCACAGTTCACCTAAGTTGACACACGTACACGTGTACCTATAAGCAGAGCCACATATGCATACAGCTGGTAACGTATCCAAGAACATGAAATACACATAAAACCCAAAGCATATTTTTTACGTCCAGTGTTGCACATGGCAGGGCACAAGCAGGACTGACATGAAAGCAAGCTCTGAGGAACAGAAAGACCTGGGAAAGGTTTTCACATCATCCAGCCCCATACTCCTTCAGCTTCTGAAGCACATTGCCAACTCTGGCTTCTGCCAAAAGCTGGGCACAGGTAGAGAAGGGCAAAATGAACTGCTGATGGACTGCACCCACCCCATGACCACCGAACCCGATGGGCGGGTGCACTCAGCTGCACTGCTTTCCCTTGTTCATGGAAATCAGGCTAAGTCAGGAGCTACACGTGTTTGTGTCCAAACAATAGCAAGCTGACTCCTGCCTCTGCTTCTATCACACAAGGAATGGAAAGGACGAGCCCAGTTATTATGTCATCTGCTTTTTGTGGGCTGGGGGCTGCTCAGATGAGTCCCATGCTTGGATTTAGGAGGGCTGGCAGCCCCCTGGTTTCTCTGCAGCTTACAAGCTCTCTTTTCACCCTGAACCTAATGGGTAGATGGCAACAGAGTTCATGAGGATTTTCAGATGAGCTCAGAGGAGCTTGTTCATGAGAATTTGAATCTTTGGCAAACAGCCCACAATAGCTGATATTTTCCAGTTTATGGGGCAGAGTGTTTTCCAGCTATGTGTATTCTTTAACTTGCATAACCAACACAGTATTTTAATGCTAATTCCTCTGCATCCCCTTTGGAACGATGTGCGCTCTTCGGAAGGACACATGCCCCTGTCTGAAAGATTCATGGGCTTTTCACATGGCTCTCCACTCTCTCACTCCCATGTATGAAGTCTGGCTACTGGCTTACCTAGCTGGTTAGCATGAGAAGTTAGAGCTACCACAGGATGGCCCAAATGCACCCACATCTCCAGCTTCTCTGGTTCAGCGCTGCCCAGGCTGCATGTTGTTGTCTGAGGGTATCTTGCTTCTTTTGTCTTTTATAAACATTGGGGCCATTATCTGTGATATTCCACTCTCATGTCATTGAAGAAGAATGTTCTGAAAATGAACTGCTGAAGGCTATAGGCTTAGTAAATACCAAGAGCCAAGAACTGTCTCTCGTGTAAATCCGTTGCCTTGGATAGAGTTACTGCAAGGGTGATGCCCCCCAACCCCCATCTTAATCAGTACCATTTCACTCTAATTTCTGTAATAGCTTGGAAGGGAAGATGGGAACAGCTCTAGCTGCCTCCTTTTTATTTATTTATTTATTTATTTATTTATTTATTTATTTTCCTTTTTGGCAAAAACACAGCTCAGTGACATGTAAATGCTTTGAGTATTTGCCACATTTCTCCTGAATAGTTCCTGCTGGTGCAAACAAACATTCAGAAAAAGCATCCTTCAAAACTAAATGTTTTGACTTTTCACTCAGAATAAATATCTTAATACTTGCCACCATCCTTAATGACAATTAAAAAAAAAAAATTCTTAAACTCAAATGGAAAATTAACATTTGCCCCAAACAAACTGTTCTGTTGGACTTAGAGCCACCTGTAATTTTTTTTTTTTTTTTCCTTTTCAGCTTGCTAAAATATATGTCTTGGTTTTTTTGGCCTTATCCACTAATTTCAATATAGTTTCATGAAATTATCAGAAATAAAAACCAAGAAATAATAACAAGCAAACAGTAATCTCATACAGCTTTGCATGGAAGGCTGGAAAGAGTACAAATGAGTGAACTGAGTTCAGGTGCTGATTTACAGGGTTACAAATCCAGTGCGCAAGACCTGTGAAGTGTGATGGGAAGAGTAGACCATCTGATCCAAAGAAGTTCCTCAACAATATTCTGCCTTTACAACACTGCTTCAGCTTTCAGGATTTTCAAGGTATGACAGGGGCCACAATTTGCTGGTGCTATTTCAGTGTATTGATTTTAAACCTTCACAGCTTGTGAAGGTTGCACCTAATCTGCTGTGTCACTTCTTTGCGGTGTGAGCAGTAAGCAGAGTTGTGCTAGCATGGTGTTTCAGCAAGCCTTGGTCTCATCTCACTTACTTTGGTCTGAATCACGACACATCACTGCTATAACCAGGACAGCTATATAAAACAGCCCTGGGGCAGTCAGCCGTCTCTCTTTCAAAATCAAGACTGGAAATTCAGCAGCAATCCCTGATTTAGGAAAAGTTGTTTTTTTCTTGGATTTCATTTCATGTCAGGAACCAACTTAAAAGCCAGGACCTCACCCCAACTCACACATACAGGCTGCTTTGTTAAACAACATCAGAGTTTCACTCCATTGCTTCTTCCGGATGGAATCAATGAACCGACCACTTTAAGATGAAAAATTGTGCAAACTTGTACAAACAAAACAATCTGCAGCACAGTCTGCAGGGCTGTAGTTCAAAACCCAAGATCTCCACTCTGACTCGCACCAAGGCTCATTCAATATTCCTCTTCCACTCCATATTCCTAGCAACTCCCACTAGCCTACCTCCAGAGCAAACCGTTCTCAAGATTTTCAGCTGGTGGATCTCAAGACTTTTTATGTGCCATATCTGCATAACTTTTGAAATTTCACATTCACAAACTGCATGTTCAACAGAACATGTGAGCTTGCATTTTTTCATCACCTTTGGAGGATTCTTTTGTGAGATTGCAAAACTCCAGAAAACGGGAAAAAAGCGAAGGCTCTAGGGAGAAGTGCCATACAGCTCTGAAGAGGAATGGTAGCTTGCTGCCACATAGTGAAACAGAGAGCTCTCGCTACCTGCCCTTTGCACAGTACTGCCCCCTACAACGAAAATACCAACCTCTTTGCAGTGTAATATAATGTTTATGCTGGCCTGCAAAAATATATGATGTGGATACAAACCTGATCTTGTTTAGAAATCAGAGAGGCAGTACCCTCTGTTCATTGAAATTAAACCATTACAAAAATAGTGTAAAAGAAAAGGCAATCTAGACCTCTCTGTTCCAGGAAGGGCCAATAGTCTGTAAAATGAGGGGCTATAATCTGCTGTTAGAAGAACACCTGGGTTTCCAGGTGGGTAAGTGTTGTTCAGATTATGAGGGCAATACACTCTCACAGCAGCTTATTTCATGGCTTCCTTGTTTCACATTCACAAGCAAAGTGTGCTGGAGAGAAGCACCAAAGAGAAAGCATCTTTGGAGTCCATAGTCCAATGTAGGCAGACATGGCTCTGCCCATTTCTCCATGGTCATTTTTCGATTGAAACAAAATTAGTCGATTTAACTCATCAAAGAGGCACTGCTTTACATGTGGGACTAATTCAGAAACCCAAGGAGGGAGCCACTTGCTTGCTGTAAGTAAACAAAAGCTCCATTCAAGTTAATGGAGTACCACTAATTCACCTCTGCCAAGGATTTGCTCCTGTTCTCAGAAGTATCAGCTCACAGTAGTTAATGGTCATGGAGTTAGGGAAGCCTAAATATTGTCCCAGTTAGTAAATGATTATATTAAAAATAAAAACAGTGTAACATTGAACAGATAAGCTTTATTTTAGTGTTATTTGAGACATGTAATCTGCAAGGTTTATTAAAAATATCCTGGAACTGGATATTGCAGGTACTGATACAGTCTGTGTTGTGTCAGCCTGATGACATCTAAGTGGGTAATGCACTTCGTGTCTTGTCAATCCACAGTCAGACTGCTGTTATAGAGCTCTAAAATTGATCCAGTTACCTTTATCATTACCTAAAGAACTTGAGTGGCTGAATGAAGTGCTGTGAACTCCATGTCTCCATCCATCATCTTGTCCTCAGGACCTTGCTGTCTTGCCTTCTTGGAACTGGCTCCTGTTCAGAAAGAGATTAAGCAGCAAGTCTTCAAAAGGAAGATAAAAAGCAGAACTATGGGCCTTGCTTGGCTTTGTTCAGCAACTTCTGCCTCCCTTCCTGGGGAGTAAGGAGGAACAGCAAGAGGAGCTGGGCTCCGCAGCTGAACAAGGCACGAGGTAGATTGAATCACAGCACTGGAGAGAGGAGTATGTTCTGGCACACGTTCAGTTACTACTGTGTTAACTAGCAGATGTTGTTCAGGGGCAACATGGTAATCAGGTTTGTCTGCACCCTGTCCCTGTGTAGGTTTCACAGCCATGTCCCCTTGTCCCTGCAGGAATTGGCTGAGACTCCAGCTACTAACAATGGGAATAACCGGGCACTGTGCGCTGCTGGTGTCAGCCTGACCCGCCTCCACTTTTTTATCACCATGTTAACGGAACATATTTACTGTAAGGAAGTTAAACAAGATCTAAACATTTCCTGCTGCCTGAAATACTTTCTGTCCAATACAGCTGAGACAAGAGCAAAACTAAGAGAAATGCCCAAAGAAATACAGAATTTCTAATGTCCTATGTGATGGCCAGTCAGAGAAGGTGTTCATGAAGGTCTTGCATGCTGGGAATGGACTTAAAACTGAAGACTGGTTTTTGCTTTACACTGTCTAATGCACATAAAGGGGAATCTTTTGGAAAGGGGCACTTCTGCCTAACGAAACACCAGCACTAACGTTGCAAAGCAGCCTAACAGCACAGCTGATGACCTTTATGCCAGTAAATCATATTATAGGCCTGATTTAAATGACGTTTAACTAAATGATGATGCTTAAGGACAGCTCCAGGTGTGGGTAGTGTGAGGCTGTTTTCTTTCGGTTAGGATGCAGAAACTGGGTGTACACTGCTGACTCACAGCACTGGTAAGAACTGGAAAGTCTATAAGGCAAAATTCCCAGGAACACATAGGAACTTTTGCTCTTACAAGCCTCAGTTTGAAGCACAAAATGCTTCAATGCATTAAACAAACAAAGAAACAAATAAATGTTGCAGCCTAACCCTCATCTAACTCTCACTTTCTCCTTACCATCCTGTTTTTGGGGCTGAATTTATCTAACCCACCCTGGAAAATCATGAGGCAGCTCCTATTACGTCTGCCTTTTAATCTGCTCTGCATATGTCTTGGGCAGCAAGTGATGGCTGGTTTTGTTCCTGATAGATTAATATGGGCATCTGAAGTACTGATTAAGGTGTTTAAGGAGGAAATACAGTCTTTGGATGTATTGTTTAGTGACCTAGATGAGGAATAGAATATCAATCACCTGTTAAAGGGTGATATAAAGCAACAGGCCACTAAATTACCTTACTGATTTCTTCTATTTGAACAGCTTCCATTTACACTCTTCAGTATACTCACAGCCCTTCGAGGAAAAAAAAAAAAAAAAAGAAAAAGAAAAAGATTAATTTAAAAGCACAAATACTAGACCAAGAGCTTGATATGTCCAAGGGATTTGTTCTGCCCTGAGCAGGGGTGAAAGACTCCACAGCTCCAAAGCAAAGGACATCTCCAGAGATGTCCAAGCCAAACAGGTTATTGCCATAAAAACCTGAAGGCATACCCCAGAGTTTCAGCTCTTACATACTATTTCATGTGTGGTAATTGTGAACTTGGTTAAATGAGGCCGTTTCAGTAAGAGATTCCAGTGTTATTCCTTTCTGGTCCTTCCTGAGTGATTTATATTAATTGTTCAGGAAAACCAATATAAAAATACTGGCCCCTTGAGACTGCAGGCTTTGTGACAGTGGCAAGCACAGCACAAATAACTGGTTGTATATGGTTTAGCAGTGGGCATGTACTCTTATGCAATTCAAGAGGCCAGAAGGAGAGCTTTTTGTCTTTCAGCTTAGGGCATCTGTCCAGGAATTACATGTTAAAAGGCTGAGAAATGAAATCCACTGGAGTAACTGATGTGCTGTTGTTATTGGACTCACAGGGAAAGATTTCAGCCAAGATTCCTCCTCAGACATAGAGATCAATTTAACTGATGGCTTCTTTCTTGGAATCATGTTGCATCGAACATTTGAACTACGAACAGTTCCATCTCTGAGGCAGAGCTCGGGACAGCCCAAGCTGCACACACAGGCACAGCTACTGCGAGGAGGGCTTTGCATGAGCGTGACAGCATCGCGGATGCTTGGACCAAGTGCTCAGCTGAGGTGAAGTAACATGGTCTTATGGACTTCAGTGATGTTGCTGCGGTTTGCAGCGGCTGTTCAACTTCTTAAGGGCTGCCTGGAGAAGTAAAGGGCAGAGCATGGAGTTTGGGATGGACACGGTGGATTGTTGGGGGGAGTGTTGCTCTGTCAGTTGCCCAAGATGGTGCAGCGCTGGTTGTTTCATGCGTTTGCCTCCCAGCAGCAGGTGTTAGACTGATAGACAGTCCTGCACCGTCTGATAATTGGCTTTGTTTTTATTCAATTGCTATTTTAAAAAGCCCGACTCAGATGGCATCTCATTTCACACAAGCACCTTGGTTGCCCCCAGATGTTGAAGGCAATTAGAGGCGTGACAGCCACATCCTGCTAGCCAGGATGTATGTGGCCACTGCCAAAAGAGTGGTCAAAGAGGCTGGGCAGGGTCCAGGTGCTCCTCAGTGACATAACAGAGTGTGCTTCTCCCACTGTGAATGCAAATAGGTGACAGCAGGGTTAAAGCGCTTTACAGGGGTCTTCCCTCCTAAATCTGCACCTGTCTACTCACACATATCTGCACAGTAAATTGAGTGCCTGGGACATACAAATAAACTGCTTCCCAGCAGGTCACCCGAGATGGTGTAGGATGGTATGTTTTTATATCATTCCTTCCAGTCCTGGAGATATGAGCTGATCTAATCGCCGAAGATAAGCAACACCAGGTCTGGTCAGTGCGGAGATGAGAGACCTCCAAGAAAAACACAGGTGCTCCAGGAAATGCCGCTGCTAATCCAGACAGCGCTGCATGGGGCTTCTGCAACACGGCTGCAGCAGTAGCAGATCCTTCAGGGGAGCCATAAACCCTCTGGCACTTCTCATGGGAATGGGGTGTTAACTCCTGTGTGTGTGCTGTCCTGTTCGATCCAGCCCTACACTTCATCTCTTGCAACAGCTGATGTACTGATGTGAGTGTGAGGAGCACTTTTGGAGCTCATGGCTGTGACGTGTATCTACGGGGCACAAGGCTCTCAGATGAAACACAATGTGCTTTATTATTTGGCTGCCTAAAATACCACCTGAACCTTGCCCCTTGATGTTTCTGCCTCCCCTGCAAAACCTGCACACTGTGGTAGGGTAAATCAGCTACACTGCTCCGCCCTGCAGGAGGTGAAAGTCAGCACCAAATTCATATTTCTGCACAATGAAGGATGATAGGAGTTTATTATTACCTCTTGAAATGATGTTGCAATATTGGTCAGTCACTACTAGCAACTGACTCTGGATTTATTCTCCTTTCTTGTTTTGGGAGGAATGAATGGCAGAGCAGTACTTTGGGGATGAAGTCATAATTTTAAATTTTTTTTTTTTTTTTTTTTCTGCTGGTAATTAAACTGGTAGAGAAATATCTGACCTTACTGGAACATTCAGGCAGCTCTTGTGTTTTGAAGTCTCCCTCATTTGCTAAAGAAAACTTGGATATTGCAATTTTCTCAGTTCTGAGAATACAACCTTCTGTGAATTAACATTTCACAGAAGCTGCAATTATACATTACGGAAAAGGAAAATGTAGGAGGGGGAAAAAAAAGAAGTGAAGAAGATATTCAAAGAAATCATTTGCAGTCCTCACCAGATATATGAGGATGAGAAGTGGTCACAGTTTCTGATAAGGTAGTTGTGACAGCTGATTTCTCCAGACAGAAAAACAGAGCTGTATTATGCCACAAGGTAGACTCAACAGCAGCCCAGTTTATAGTTTGAGTGGCTTGGGAGCTTCCAGAAAAATCTTTTGTGTCAAACCTTTACTACTATTGCCACCAAGTGGTGAAATCTGACAAAAGGCTCCTCTAGCTGCCACAAAATCTATTTCTTCATTCAAGATTGTCCTGTATGAACCGTACCCCGAGATATTTAAAGACCATTATGTGGTAATCTCCCTTTAACCAGCAATGTCATGGATACTTCAAAAACAAAATGCATTTTGGTCTGGGGGAGCTCCCCCAGTTTTCTGTCCCTGAGGATGGAGATGTGCACAGTAACTATCCCTGTTAAACCTGTGGTCATGGGGACTTGTCACCAGGCTGAAGCTGCTGCAGTAACTCCTGTCACATGCAATGCTGTACTGTGCTGCTTGGATGACAAGAGGTGGGATGAAGGTAGCCTGATGGGACAGACCGCAGGGTGGTTCTCCTGGCAGCTGTCTACAGAGCTTTGCACTGCTTTACTTCCCCTTAACACATTTAACAGAGCTTTTCAGAGAGGAGAAGAGCAACCAGGTGCCTTACTACTGCTGCAAGCCCACAGGACTACATTTAAACTTCCAAAGCCTATGTTTTGGTTATTTTACTAGTTTGCCTAATATTTTATGTAGTGGGTTAGGAAATCCACCTACGGTGCTTCTCCCTCTTGGAATCTCTTGCCCATTTACAACCAGGTATAGTTTATCCACAGCCATCAAGCACCAAGCAGTACCAAGCATTTAAGTCATGCTTAACCACCTCCAACTTTCCTTCCAGTTAATCTTGACCTCTTCATCCTTAACCATTTAAATCAGCCATTTTTCAAGGATTTAAACTGGGGTACAAATCTTTCTTGTCTCTCCTTTGTGTGGCCAAGTGCCTGCGCTGAGAGCAAGGGTAAGAGCAGGGATTGTGGCTCATTTTTTCCTGTGCTGTGGGTTAGGTCCTATAATAACACTATCTGAAGTGTCTGACACCCAGTCCCTATAGGTGGTCTAATGCATCTACTGTATGCCCCGCTCACAAAGTGCTGTTTAATAGTTACTTAGGTTTTAGGGTGGAATTGAGTTCATCCCAGTTTTGTGTCTGCATTTAGTCATCCTGCATCCCCTTTCACAGTCTGCTTATAGAAATGAGCACTTCTGGCACCTTTCAGCTGACCCAATTGAGAAAGCAGCATCAACAGAGATGAATCATGCTTAGACAGAAATGAGTGTCTTGACTTCATCTTGCTTAAGAGCAGAAGAAACCAAAGGGCAGTATTTTTTATGTAGACACCATACAATTGCATATATTTGCATCCAGCCCACTGCAATGAGCTCCATCTTCAGGCAGCCTTCTCCTCCCTCCTTTGCAAGAGATGCCACTGGAAATCTTGGCTGTGTGATTCTTGACTTAACTCAGTGCAGACCAAGTGGGAGCAGACCAAGCTGGAGCCGCCTGTCCTCCTCAACAAAGAGATCCTCCAGGATGACTCCTAGGCTGCCACGTTCCCACCACCACGGGAACAGCCTGTCCCCTCGCTGCCAAGCAGCTCCAGTGCCTGCCCTCCTGCCATATAGAGTTGAACATGTGGGAGAAGTGATAGGTAGACATGGGGGTGTGAAGGACCTGTGGTGGTTCTGGAACCAGTCTGGGGAAAAAAAATAAAAATAAAAAAAATTCATTTTGGTTAACCAGATAAGTTTTTGTTTGACTTAAAATGCAGTCATTTCAGCCATTCATTTTTAGTCTGTTTATCCTTCTCTATGCTTGTGAATTTTATGCAATGACAACCACTGTTTGCAAAACAAGGAGTCAAGGAGTTTAACTTTGGGAGGCATACAAATCAAGAACAGCAAAGTTTTTCAAAACAAAATGTCTCATATAAGAAACATCGAGAGAATGTATTTGAAATTCATTAAAATTATTCCCTTACTTTTTTCCTTTTATTTTTGATTGAAAAGATTTCAGATTTGTTTTGGTCCTGTATTTGTTTTTTACTCATTCAAAAAACAGCAGTTAACCAGTTTGAAAAATGACCCGATTGCAATTGCCTAAACCCTTGCATCCCTTAAACAGGCAAATGTCTGTGTTATGGATAGTTATAGGCGCAGAAGAGCAAAAGGAGAGGCTATGAGGAAAATAAAGCCGTTCTGCTATCCTGCATTTGTCTGTGGATGGTTGCGCTGTCATCCATGCACCACTGCCACTGAAACAACCTTTTTTCTGTGCTGGCTCATTCACCTGTTTGAGAGCTGCTTGTCTCAGGCACAGCAGGTGGCTCATCCCTGTCCTAACACATAGCCCTTTGGCCCCAAAGTTGCTTTGCTGCCCTCACCTTCCCCTTGTCTGATGACTCCAGTGGTGCTTTTTTTATGAGTCACATCATGTTACAGCTTCTGCCAACAAACAACTGCGCTTCTCCCCTAATCAGCTCCCCACCCCCAAACTTTGGGGTAGGAGTTGGTTGGTTTTCATTTTATTTTGTAAGTTGTACCCATGGAACCCTCTGACTACTTACAACAAGCAGAAAACCTCATCAATTTACTGAGAAATCCTGCGACAACCCTCATAAGAAGATAATAGGGCTTTAATCACAGCGAGACTCACCCTTTTGAACTGTGCTCATGAGCAAAAAAGTTCATGAGGCAAACACAGTCTTTGGCACATCTACATGGAAAAACTTCAGAGAGCTCCACGGCTTGGCCTCCTGAGTGCAAGTCTGAGCTCTTGCTCTGTCAGTCTGATGGGATTTTTTACTACAATTTTTTTTGTTGTTCCATTGTTGGGAGAGTGGGGATCTCTACTTGCCAGATCCCAGACTGTGTATGGTCGTACGGAGCAGTCAATGAAAAAAAAAAACAACTTTCCCCTTCTATACATGGTAATGAGAGAGCTGTTTCTTTCTTCAGGCTTTAGATGGTTGTCTTTAGGCTGGGCCTTGGGTAGGTTGTAATGACATTGGTTGAACTTCATGATGGATTCTCAGCTAGAGCAGTCAGAAAAAAGTCCCTTGAAATTAATGGTGATGCTATCGCAGCATCTCAGAAGCATTGACCAGGCTAAGAATAATTTTCTCAGCAAGGAAAGCTGCTAGTAGTGAACTTAGCAGCTCTTCCAGCTGAAATAACATTAGGACTTTCTTTTCCCACTTAAAGATCTGAACTTCAGCAGTGTGACTGCAGCATCTGTCCTTCCAGTGTAATTCACCCTGTTTTTTCTGTAAATATTGGTATATATTAATGCTAGTTTTTAAAGTGTGTTAAACAAACATTACAAGTTCAGTGCTACTAAAAGCAAAAAATAAAAATAATAGTAAAAAAATCAGCACTGAAATTATTACTTGACTTTAAATTCACTCTTTGTGTCTGGCAGGGTGCCAAAGCATATGATTACCAAGGTCATGCACTTTGATGAAGTTCCCTGACACAGTAGGAGAGTTAAAATAATGTATCATAGTTCCTTTTGCTGTGGTGTAATATTACAAGCATTGTTTATTTGGTATCTCTCCTGCCTCCAGCCATCCCCACTAGGAAGGATTCAGCTCTCACAAGTTACACAGGGTCAAAACTGGTGAGATGTTGAGATGTGAACTGGGGGAATGTTTGTGGTCAAATATTTAATGAGCAAAAAGGAAAAATATGTGGATGTGAGTCATTCTGACAGGCTTATAAATTAACTCAGATTTCTCAGGTGCTTCAGCCAAGAGAAGGTGATAGCTAATAACAATAATTCAAAATAATAATTAATAATGCTCTAACCTTTGCTTTGCAGCATTCTCAAGGTGAAGATTTGCTTTGCTTTGATTCCAACATTTTTGCTGTAACTTTTATTTAGAGATGAATCTAAATACGCTTGTGCTTCAAGGAAGGAGGAATAATGGAAATTAAATATATCATATTTGATTTTTGCTTGGAATGACTTGTTAGAGTGGAATTTAAGATTTTTTTTTTTTTTTCACTTCCAGATTACATATGTGAAAAATCAGATGGAACATCATATTTCAAGGCTCGTCAGGAAAATGAATTCCCTTCTTTCAACATTGTATGACAAGCCCTGCTGCCCAGGGGTAATAGTCCTGGAGGTCCTTTTTCACTACTTTGGAAGTTAGTCTCTGATACCACAGTAATCAAAGCTAAAGATGAAAGGGCTCTTTCCTAGGAGATATTCATCCCCTGGTACTTTTCAAGTAAGCACATTTGCTAGTCGAAGTCCAGTGCATGGGACCTTCACAATATTTCTCTCAGCATCCTGCTTGGTTGGCATCCTCAGGCTTCATGCTCTTTGGACCTCATTGCCAATCTCATACTTGATGTATAAAAATGCCCCAACTCCTGGACTTGAGTCTTCATGTGACTATTTCAACTTTTCTTTATGAGAACATTGTTTTCAACCTCCTGGACATATGGTGATATGTGCTCAATATGTCTCAATTCATCCCTCATTCTCAGATGACAAACGGAGCAAACCCAAAATATGGAGAAGGTGTTGACCTGGGGAGAAACGTTGGTGCAAAAGCACAAGGTTTTTAACCAGTTCTTGGTTTTGATTCTTGATGTTTTGGATGCTGTAAGTCAGACAATGCTCCGTCCTTCCTCTGGCTGCTCTCTGCATGCTGCTCACTACACCTAGTGAGATACTGGTTACTTGCCTGGCAACAGCTGCCTTTCAGCATTCTTTCCTGGTTTCTAGTTTGCTGAAAGGTGCCAGAATGTACCTCAGCACAGTTAATTTATATTTATTATTGTCTGTCATGGTAACTTTATTTATACTTGATTAAAACTCTTGGTTAGGGAGGCTGAATTCTACACTGAAGTGAGGCCAATATTTATGGGAAACAGAATATGGCAGAAAACTCGGGCTTTGGTGGTTACTACAGAATGTCCCCATTGTTTTCTTTTCTGGTGCACTTCCCTCACCACTTGCCCTCAATGGCCAGGTTTGCATTTGTTTCTTGACAGAATGGTTTGCCAAAACGATTGTTTTCTGATTAATATTGCAGTTTGACAGCACTTTGGATGGATAGAGAGAGCACCTATTTTCTCTGCTTCTTAAAAAGCAACTGGTCCTGCAATCTCCGTGCTAGTCCTGCTGAGGTGAATGGTGCTGCAAAACAGCTGGATTTGCATAGAGTTAAAATCAAAATCTCACCTAGGGAAAAAGGTAGCATCCTCATGCCCAGAATTTTGTGGCTGGAGTGTTGCCTTGCTTTGCATTTTGCCTTGCAGAGGTGGATCTAGAACAGGTATCCCAGCTCAAAGAGGAGCAAGGAAGAGATGAGCTCCGGCAAGGTGTCCCTTGCTCTGTAGGGGCTGTGCGTGGGGCCTGAAGCTTCTCTGGAATGCAGGTAAAGGATGTGGTAGATGACTTAAGCTGCCCTCTCTGAAGACAGTTCTCTTTGAGGATCATGGTAAGCTCTGCCCAGTTTTTGTTCTTACACAGCTGGGATTTATGAGAGGCCCATGAGAGCAGTCGAGTGGATTCACATCTGTCATATTCCATGCTAGCAGCAGTGTCCCCTTCCTGCAGCCTGCTCCCACTGCTTGCCCCCTGTTTTGGCACCAAAATGAAATCCCGCTCTGCCCCACAGACTCAAAACCCAACCTCAGTAAATGCAAACCAGCAGTGACCCTGACAGCTCATACTGGGGGCCCTGCTTTTAATCAGAGGATTAGTCTGAAGGAAGAGGAGAGATTCTTGCAGCCCTCCTAATTTTAACCATAGTTAGCGCCTAATTAATGAAACATTTAGCTTGTCTGGGACATGGTTTTTGGGGGGAGATACCCCAGGCCAATCAACACTGATGTAGTCTGTTTCTCTTGCACTGAGGCAGAGCATTTCTAAGTGATGTGCGTGTGATTGCTTCCAGACTTACGATTACTTACATCCTTTTAATGCTGGATTAAAAAAAAAAAAATACTCCAAAGAAGCTGGTTTGGCATAACCTAATTTTCTCATGTGAAACAGTTTGCAGACCAGATGACCCCAAACAATGGGAGAGTTTGTCTCAGCCTGGCTGTTGTTGCTGCAGGCAACCTTCCTCCCAGCTGCCCTTCTGTAACCAAATGTGACAACTGTCCCTTACTTACACTTGTCAGCTCTGACTGGAGACTTCAGTGCTGTTGTCCTCACCAGGCTGCAGTACTGGCAAGTGAAGAGCACATTGCAGCCTGGACAGGATGTGTGTCATGCCAAAAAGAGGACCCAAACTGGTGTAAGTCAGAATTTTTTTCCCTGCTTAGTACCTGATTTTCAAAATTCTGTTAGGCTAGCCAGGGGATAAGGGGCATGACCTTGGAGATGTTGCTAAGATACAGATGAATTGAAAAGCTTATAAAATCTACCGAGCTGAATCTTAAATATCTCAATTTAGGTAGATTTCACTAGCTGAAAAACAGTGTTTCACCCAAGGAATTGCTAAGAGATTTCTATGATGACTTCTTGGCTAGTAGGGAAAAAAAAAAAACAACTCCTCAGTCCTTCCCTTTGGTGTCTAGGAAAAGAAAGAGCCTGAGGTGTGGGGGGACTCCAGCAAGCTGTGCCCACAGTGAACACAATCCCCTGCCAAGATGTGTCCATATTAGTGTATGGGAATTAGCTGAGAATGGAGACTAAAACTTGTATAAGTCTTGGGAACTGCACACATGCCTTGTCCTCTCCCTTTAATTTGTTCCTGTATTTACTGTTTGTTCTTTTATTTTCATGCAATATCTCTGACATCTAAAACTAGGTAAGGAATTCTGCCCCCTGCACTACATTCAAGCATGGAGAGAGGGACTGGAGCTCAGCAGAGTGGTACCCTGACTTTGGAAAAGCTCACAGATGTGTTGCAGTGATTGAAAGTTTCAGCAGAGATCATCCAGATGCTGAAGATGGAGCAGGAGGTAATTTTTCATCATCCTCAGCTGACTGCTATGAAAGTCTGATAACACCCAGCTTCAGTCAATCAAACTCACCACCATGGGATAAAGCTGAAGCTCTCTCCATCCATAACCAATCTATACTGAAGATTTCAGAGTTGATGAGGTTAGTTTAAAAGGTATGGGAGTTAGGGGCTGTGGAGCAGCTCACTGTACAGTTGTTATGTTTCTGTCGTTGAAGGTAAGGAGTGCTGAACCTTTTATTTGAACACTGTGTATACATAGAGTGAATGTAGCTGAAAAATCTGTGAATTGTAATCTTACTTTAGGAGGAAAAAAAAAACAAAGAAAACTTCAGACAGGGCTTTGACAGAGAGTTAGACTTATTTTAGCATAAAGATTTGCTCTTCCCACAAAATAAATTATCATGTTTATCAGAAAGCCTTTCCTGCATGTGGGTTTGTGATTCATGTTTGACTGCATTGCTTCAGATTACAAAGACATTTTTCCGCTTCCTTCTCAGGGCAAAATGCAGAACCGTGGGAGCTGGCTGGAGGTCAGGGTGGTCTTAATCTTCTTCCGCATCTTTCCTTCTCTGCCCTCTTCTGAGGACCTAATTTAGATAGCCCCAGCAGGCTGTCCCTGGAGGGGGCAAATGCCAGCACTGTGTAGATCTCCCACCCTGCTTGCAGAACCATGGCATGATGTTTGATCATGTTCCTCCTCCATCCCCATGCTCTCTGCCTTTTCTGCAGCCCTTCTGGCCTCAAGTGCCTTTTAGGCAGCCATGAGATGGCAGAAGCGGAAGGTGAGGCTGGCTGAGCTCTGTGATATTTTTCTTTATTTGCTGCTCTCTTGTGCAGTTGTCTCATCTGTACCCTTCTTGGCCCAAGACCCAGCAGATGCTGCAGAGAGAGTTTTGCGTGTGTCAGGGAATTTTCCTCCCCAATTAGGCCAAAATGGTCTGGTGGTAAATGAAATATTACCAAAAAAAATAGTTGCGAGCTGAGGATGTAGTTCAGCTCTTGCAGGCATTTGCAAGCAAACATGGTAAATAGGTACATAAGGAAAGTGTTTTCTGTCACTTTTGTATGCACGCACAGACAGAGGGAAAGTGGCAAAAAAAAATCACCCTTTAAACTTTGGCATAGGGTCATCAAGAGTTAACCTTCAGGTCCACATGACACATGCATGCCCGGCCCTTTTCTGTTACTGAAATACTCAGCTGCCATTGCTGAGCTGTGAAGAGTCCTGTTACTGCAGAATGAAGAAATTTTAGGGCGTTCCTTAACTGACCAAGTCTCATGTCATTATACAGCCTAATCTCACTAGAGGCATTCTGGATGCCTGTTTGGATCGATGCCCTTCAGGAATCTGGGGGAAAGCATTCCCACTCATGGCTCTGCTAAATTAAGCAGAAGTAAATGATTATGATCTTCTACCTGACTGCCTTTACAACACTGCTCCCACAGACTTCTTGCAGTGATTACTAGGTTAATCTGTATCATTTACAATTCTCTGAGAAAGAAACAAGGCAAGAAGATTGAGCCGGGGACTCTGCAGTTTTTGGAAGTGCAGAATACTCCCATCTTTGGCAGTCTCCAGCACCCTGCCCACCTAAGCAACAGCTGGTAAAAGAGCTCTCTAGCTTCAGTTTTTGGCTAATAGTGACCTGGGAGTTATGCTCCTGTCCTTAAGGACTTTCTTGCCATTTCCTTGGGTAGGTATAGCTTGAAAGGCTGCCTTTATCTGCTTATGTTTTGAGGTTTGGTGACATAATTCTTATTTGTTCCAAGTGAAGAATTGTGGCCTCACGTTTCTTTCATGAAGAGTAGTGGGAAGAAACATTTCTAGATATAATAATGATATTTCCTTGCTGTTCTGGCATCAGTTGCTGTATTCCTTTCTGATGTAATTTGTGGTATTTCCTCCTCATATTTGTTGTTTTATATTATATATTTAAATATGATGTATCCATAATATAGAAAACATGTTCTGTACTTCTCAGTACATGTCTACAAAGGCTAATTCTTATGCTGTAATTCAAAAAACGTGAATCAAACCCGAAAAATAAAAGGAACAGCTGCCTTAAACATACTTAAGGTAGTGGCATACTTTCAGGAAAAACAAGAGCATATTCATTTTCATACCAAGCCAAATACAGAGCCCTGGAAGAAGACCTGGATGTTAATATTCACTTGTTTTTAAAATCAGTGATTTATCATAACTGAAACAGAATGAGATATTCAGTCTTTATATGGCTATATAAATAAAACAGATTACTGAATTTGTTTTAAGTTACAAAGACCTGGACTCCTAACAGGAATCACATGCATTTGTGAATTTATGTAACAAACATATCACTACCAACACCAAATTACATCTCAATCAATGTTAAAAGGCATCTGACATTTCCCTTTGATTTATGGATTAACCTTTACAGTTAATACAGTCTAGCATTTATTGTTTTCATCAGTTTGTGGTTTGATAGCGACCCCAGAGCTCGTTGTAGGGAATCAACTAAATTAATAGCTTTTCCCACCATGATCAAACAACTAATGAAAAAGGCCTATTTTGCACAGCTGGTGTATGCTAATATTTAAACAAACCTTTACGAAGGACAAAGGAGTCTTAGGTCCTGATTCTGCTCAGTACAGTTATTTATCTGGGGAAATATTAGAGGTATCAAAATCAAGGTGGATGTATTGACTGGGTTTAAACTTGGCTAAAATGTAATGTACTAAAACCTAAGTGATGTGAAAGCAGATCCAAAATGGCAGCTGGAGGAACACATTTTATTTCTGGATCAATTTGCAGGCAAAAAATAGAAAGATTGCATACCTCGTTGTCTGTGATGCTCTCTCTTTGTCTTGGAAAAGATTGGGGGCAAAATATCACAGGTAGCTTTGCCAAGTTCTGCTCCCATTAATAGCGTTTGGATGCTGAGGGACTATATATTGAAATGACCAAGCATTAAGCAATTATCTGCATCACTTTGTGGAAATAATTCAAATACAAAAGAGCTTTATTGAACAAAACACAACACTGCCTTTGCATAACCCAGACAGTCTTCCAAATGACCCTAACTGAGGACTAATTATTTTAACAAGAAAAACGTTATGCGACTTAAAAGTTCCCAGTTAAATGACTTTTCGTCACTAAAATCAGTTTATTTCAAGCAGTGTTTTACAAACATTTGATCAACATGAAATTTCCATTAGCTTTTGTATTGCAAGCAAAAAGGGATTAGAATCCGGTTGAGCATAGCGCAGCCTGGCTCCACATAGGCCATGGAGAATGTAGGACAGGCTTGTCCGCTTCGCAGATATGTTCCTCTTCCACTTGGTCAGGATCAACGACAGACTGAGCCTAAGAGCTTTGAGAAAATAGACAGATTTGGTTACAGCTGTAAAAGTCTTCTGATTTTCTCTTATTTTGTCCCAGCCACCTTATGGTAGCAGTGAAATTCCCACTCTATCCCGTTTGGAGGAAGGAAAACTTCACTAAGAAGTGTCATTCTCAACACGTTTTGGCCTATCTGCTTCCTCACTCTCTTAAATACTTTTTTTAATGGATTACTGAAGGTTTCCAAGTGTTAGAAATCTGTGTTCATTATAGCTAAACTCATGTCTGAACTGCAAACATCTGCTACTGCAGAGAAAGTCCTATACTTCATCCTTATTACAGCTTACAGCAGCCCCAACAGATGCTACCTTACCCATTCAGCAGTGGTTGCAGGTAAGGATCTCTGTAATTACACTGCACTTTTATCTGGTCTATTCGCACTCACACCTAAATTTTGCTGCAGCCTAGGTGGGCAGTCCTACATGCAAAGCTCCAGGGACTTCTGAAGGAGAGAGGAGGGCAGAGCTCATTAGTAAAGGCACTTTTCTCACAAATCACACAGGCAAGGAAAAACCCAACAACTTTCCTACTTCAGCTGAACTTTTCTTCTGTAAAGGTTGGCCTGTCAAGGAGCCACGATCCATGACAATCCACTTTTTCTCAGCCTCTGTGTAACGGATGGCCATGGATCATTACTTCAGGATGGCACTGAGGCTAGGTTTGTAGCAAATGCTAAGTAACGAGCTTGGTTTGGCCTGGGAAATTTCTCCAAAGGCAAAATCAAAGCTCTCTTTCTGTTGAGCCTGTTGTTGAAATGCTCCCTGATGTTGAATGCTCCCCTCTGCTGACAGGGTTGGGAATATCTCGGGTAGAGCTAGGCTGGATTCTCCGTGAAGAATCCTGGGAGTATTTGCAGTGGCAAAAGCTAGTTTAAACTCCTGTATGAATTCCTTGTATTTGAACAAATATCTGGGCAGTATATGAGTCGTAGACAGAGATTGAATCAATCACCCATTGCAATACCATCATCCTCAATGCTAGGGAATCCTCTTGAAGTTACAGGAGCCCTCTGCTCATTTTTTACCACCAGCAAAATGGATTTGTTGGTCTATATGAAAGAACAGGGTGCAAAACTTTTCCACGTGCTATAATGGCACAAAGTTTGCTAATATGGGTGGTAGTGGGCATTAATATGTGGCACAGGTTGGAAAGTTTCTTTCGTTTAGCTGGAGACATGGGTATGTTTTACTTCATATTGAAAATGAGAAACAAGATGATGATTCTTAAAAAAGTACTAATAATAAAAACCACACACATTTCCAAGTCTTGTGACCTGGTCCTTGTTCCCTTTTTTTTTTTCATTCGTTAAAATTCCCATTCCTGAAGTCAAATGAAAGAGGGATAGCTGGTAGCTTTTACACATTTGTGTACAATGCATACCTTTGCAGAACACATCTGTGGCAACTGGTTATTAACAGCAGGGATGAATTGTTCAAACTCCAGAGAGGACTAAAGCAGTGGCAGAAAAGGTGATAGCAAATGAAGAGAATATAGAAGGTAAATAACACAAGCTTGCTGTATATAGTATATTTCAAATCAAATGCTTTGCAAAGGTGAACTCCCTGTACAGTCTTGCAAATGGGGGTGTGGAGGCACAGAGAGAGAAAATGACTTGCCCTAAGACATTGCCCCTGTTAGTCAGCAAGGACCCGAACCTCTGGAGCCAGAAGGTTTTCTTCTTGTGCTGTTCCTGAGCAAACCCTGAAATACAGAAACAAACTAAAAGGTTTTATTGGTTGCAGTTTAAAAACAAAATATAGAACTTCCTGCTCTCTGGAATGAACGCATCATAATCAGAATATGGTTAAATCTAATAAGGGAATCCACGTGCCACCACCAGCAATACTCCTTCTGTAATTGCCTCTAGCTATTGCTACTAGTAGTTCAGATTGCAATTTCCTTGTACCGTATGTCAATATTACTGGATCACAAGCGAGGAAACAGGAAGCCTGATAATCAATTTCAGTAGCTATAGAATCATTTAGCTTGCAAGTCATGCTGTTGGAAAAATTTCAAACTTTAGCTCCAAGTAATTGCAACCTAGAATTAAGACAGATATCAATTTCATATGTGCAGTACACGTGTGCATATACCCGTAGAGCCCAGCACACAGAAAACTCACTTGCTAATAGGAATATTCCTTACGAGAATAGATTGCATTTGGGTTTGTGCCTATTCTCAAGAATAGTTTTTGCTTTCCTAAAGCAAAATGACATAAATGGATCAGGTTCAGGTTTAGGAGTGAAAAAAAAGTTCGTATCTGTTAAGGCACACCCCTGCCTGTAGCTGAGGCAGGAAAACAAGCGGGTACACCCAGCAATCTGTTGCCCTGGGGGACTGGTGCCCTCCTGCTACAGCCAGCCCAGATGTCAGCTTTTCTCCATTTCTTCTCCCACCTCAGCAAACTTGTTTGAAAGTGCTTGCCTGGCTCCACATTCTCTGCCTGGTCTAGGCGTGCCTTGGTTTCATGCGCTGCGAAGCAGGAAGAGCAAAGCTTCCTCTTGACTTTAGAACCAGAACCGAAATGAGATTAAAATGCTGTTGCTTGAATTTTAAAACGTTGTTTTCAGTGACATGATTATGTGACCTCCCTTTGTTTATTATAAATCTAATACCACAAGTTACAGTTCAATGAATCCATATTTTATTTGAAATTTTTGTCTGAAGTAGCCTAAAGCTCTTCGAGAAACAGTTGCACATGAGAGCTGCTAATTTATAATCTGCAGCATCACAGCACAACTAGCTTTTCATTTAGTTAAAAGGAAACAGTTGCTTAGAACAACAAAGCAAGCCATGTGTCCATAGTTTATATTAAATGCCCTTGGTATTTATTAGGGATCCGCAATGGATCATCTTGAGAACATTTATTTTCCTGTAATTTCATCAACAGCAAAACAAAATGGAAAGTAATATGGTGTCACTGCTTTGCCAAACTATAGCGGATTTGGGACAGTTTCATGTGGAAGGATAATTTGAGATCCCAAGTCTGGGTATTAGCTTAGTGTAACTTGTTTATTTGGATGCCTACACCAGCCTCAAAACAGAGGTGCTCTCAAAGAACGCGCAAATGTCTTTGCACCAGGAATCTCTCCCCAGATGCCAACATCTGTTTCTGCTATGTTCAGCCCTTGGGCTTTGAGGGACTTCTTCCCTGTTTGTACACATTTCCAATTGAATTCAAGGAGTGTTTTGTCTGGCTGAAAAACGGAACCAAAGAAGCCTATGGAACCAAGATGCTATTTTGTCTTGAGAAGACACCAAATAACTTGTAGCAGGTATTTAATTTTCTCTGAAGTCAACATGGCATTTAGTCTGAATAATCTCTGGGCCTGGCAACACAAGATGAAGTTTTGATCATATGAACCCAATGCTAAACTCCCATTCATTTCAGGAGAGTCAGGATTCTACTGAAGAAGCCAGTCCCAGATGCTCCAGTGCAGAACAGTGTGGTGTTGATTAGTACTAAAATGCCTCCTAGGGTTTGATAATTGCTCATATAGCCCTCAGCCTCAGTAAAGCTTGAGACAGATTAATCATAAAACGCAGTTCATTGCACCTGCTATTTTCCACATTCATTTTTACTTCTTTTTCCCATTCCCATAGAGTCCATGCTGGAAGGAGAAAATGGCAGCAGAGGACACTGGTGGCAGTCAATACTAGCACAGTGTAGTGCCTCGAGGTGAAGAGAGGAAAATGGGAAAGAATTTTGGTGTAGTAACAAATATCTGTGGCATGAAGCCTCAGAGAGGATTTTCAGCTGGAGCAGCTCTGCTTGGGACAGATGGCTAATGGTGAGCAGAGCCTTTGGGCTCAAGAGGAAAGTTGATTCTGACCTAATTTTTTCATGGACAAAAGAAAACATGAGTGTTTAACCATTAGCAGCTATGGAAACTGCAGCTTCAGGGGGGCACTTAGATCCACATACATGGGACTGTAAGGCCAAGTTCTAGTACTAACAAAACATTTTAACAACTGAGAGCAAGAGCAGCACTGTAGCCATTCAACTTTCAAGAAGTCTAATTTTTTAATTAGAGCTACTGATATCACTATCAAAATTGAACAAGTTTTGACGCATATTGATTCTTAATTGTGTCTGCGACAAAGTCCTTAAAGGGAGCAGGTTTGTCAGAACAGTTATTTTGTGTGGCTGCAGCAACAGGAAAGCCACACTGTTCAGACTGACAAGTCAAAAAGTGTTTTGGTGTCCCATCTCCATCCTGCTCAAAGCAGGACAAGAAAATATGTGCCTAATTAAGCATTGATGATGAAGAATGACAGCTCAATCCTGAAATGCAAATTTTTTTTCTGAAACACTCCAACAGAACTGCAGCCCCCTAAAGATAAAATGTTGTTCCCCTTGCTGCACAGAAATACTTAAGACAAAAAGAGAGTTGGTTGGGTTATCACAGCTTCTAGTTTTCTTCTCTGACAGTACTCTGCAAGGGCTGATTTTCAGTTTCATAGTTATGGTGAGAAGCATAGGGTGTTTTGATTCCTAATTTAGACTGTTTATCCTGAAAGATTCCAGGATCTTCATTTAAAAGATAAATTCAAACCTTGTTTTTCCTTTGCAGCGTGCATTCCATAACAAAAACATTACATGCCATACTCCATTACAGGGCTTGGAAGACCTTCACAACCATAAATTTAGGAACTTGTGGAACACAATGGACTCTGGGATGGAAACAAGCCAGTTGGCCTATCTGGTCAGGTCCATCCCTTCTGTTTGAATTAACAGCTGGATTTCACAGTGGGAGAAATCCTGCAGTTCTTTCTCAGGCAAAATTCTCACAGTTGGATTTGCCTCCAACTGTTGTAGCTAGGGTGGGAGGGAACACAACTTACTTTGTTATTTTATGTTAGCTCTCTGGGTAAAAAAATTCCAGCACGAGTTCTGTAGGGCTTGGACCTACCCCGATCTTAAATTTAATGACCCTACGTGCAGTAATAAAGACATTCCCAGCAAAAGAGGCGCCGAGGGTATGCAGTAGGTTCTTAATGCTTTGCAGTGCTAACAGCAGCCATGTTATGGAGAAATAAATTAGAAGCTGGATGCTGAGGAAAATAATGAGGCAAGACCATTTCTTGCTCTGAGGATGCTATCTAGGAGATGAGTTGCTGGCACACTTTGGCATGCTGTGTGTGTGGAGATGTTGGGTACAAAATGCAATGTTCAGTTTCACATGTGCATCTTCAATTCCAAAAGTAATTGCACTAAAGTCAATGGATTTGTGAGAATTTACACCCACGCAACCAGGAGGAGAATGCACCCCAGAGGATACAGAGAGGGGAGAGTCTGGCTGGAAAGAACAGAGTAGAATGTCCACAGTAGAGTTTAGGATCTGAAGTGCTGATCATGGGCAGGGATGTATTACACTGCCAGAGGTGAAAATTAAGGCCCATGTTTGCTTAGGTTTGATGCAAGCACATGGGTTAAGTTCACTCTTGAGCACAGGTGTGATGGGACACCAGGGAGCTACTGCTTGTTTGCAAGAAAGCGTTAATGCAGACCTGGTATACAAAGGCCCTCTCACTGAGCAACTTGCAGAGCCCCAACGGCTCTATCCTGACAGAAGATGTATAGCAGAGTTGTTTCCCCAAGACTTGTCTCTCCATGCACCTTCCCCTCCAAGTGTGTCCCCTCTACCAGAGGGAGAACAGAAAGAACATGCAAGATTTGGGCCTGAACAGGCAATTCCTATCCAACAGGAACATCCTGTGTGAGCAGAAAATGTTCACAAACTGAAAATCTAGATTCAGCTTTGAAGGAACATGCAAACTGCCCTGCAGAGTGCTTGAGGGCCAGCCTGTCCTGTGGCTGAGGAAGGCTGTGCTAGTCCAAGTGACAAAACACAGCCAACAAAGGCATGGTGAGCACCAGCTCCCCAGTGTGGTTTGACCTCCAAATGCTCCTTGAACTCAGCTTCTGTTCATATCATGAGTTAATGAAATTCAACTAGTTAGATCTATCTGATTGGCAGAAATATAGAGAAACCTGGCTCTACTGGCAAAGGAAAGGTTTGGTTTTAGCTATCCTGATTTGTATTAGTGCTCCCATAATGAGGGGTGGGTTCTGCTGTGGGGGAGAAGTTCCCACAGGAGAGTTCAAACGCTGGCCTGTGTTGGGTGCTATCTGGCCTTTCCATGCAGGTGTTGGGGAAAAAGTGTTTGCATCTCTGCCCAAGTATTTTCGATTTCATTCTGAAGCAAGAGCATCATCTTGCTATGTAAAAAACACTTGTGACAACAGTGACAAAAGCCCTAGAAATCAAATCCTTGGAAGTCAGATGACAGCAGAATAACCTGGTGTAACTCCATAAAAATCTCAGATTTATCATGGGAAGCCTTTCTTTGAAAGGATAAATAAACAAAACACCCTGGGGTCCCTCTGCGAGACTGAGTCTAGTTTCTCCCAGAAAGAAACCTCTCACCTGTCCCTTTCCAAAGGTATTTATGACCCTAAGAGCCCAGGAGAAAAGGCTTGCTCTCCCCTGCCAGACAGGGAGGAGCTGCTGCCCCACTGCCTGGGCTTGGGGCAGCCAGCATCAGATCCCAAGGGAGGCATCTCTTTTGGGATTAGGAAATCCAATGCTCCTTCTGTGTTTCCATTTCCAGTCAGGAAGACCCTTCAAAATGAGGAATTCAGCCAAACACCAATAATATTGCTCACTTTGGCTGCTGTGCTCAGCTCTGCCATCCCAGTGATGGCATCAGTGGGGTCCAGACCCATGTCCTCATCTGGCACAGAGGGACATTGCTGTGAGGATTTTTCTTTGGTTATGGCTGTATGGAAAATGCTGACAGGCTGCGATGGAGCTGATGAAATAGCACCAAGCTCAGAGTGCAGGGATAAAAAGAAAAAAAAAAAACAGATTTCCCCCCCCCCCTTCCCCAGGAGAAGGTAATTTACGTAAATTTATCCACGACCAGCATGTGGCAATAGCTCACAACTTTGTTAATGGAAACCTGGTGATCCATAACACTTGTGTGGGAGACATTTGCTTGGGGGTAATACAATATTAATGTTAATATCAATGATCGATCAGAGGATTTGCAAGAAAGGCATAAAGTATTTAATTATAATTACATTGGGAATGGCTTTGTAATGGCTACGACATTTGAATAAGGTCACGTCTAGCCCTCACCCCTGTTATGTTGTTCTATATTAAATGCCATTCACTTTAAGTGCTGGAAACCTTTCTGGAGTCGTCAGAATATAATATACTGGGTAAATTGAAATATGTCCCTTCATTTTTTGAAATATGATTGATATCCTTTGCAAAACAAATGTTAACACCTATTTGTACACAAATTTCTTTGATTATATGTTAGAGAAATTCAAGTATGACAGTCTCTGCTAGCAGGCACTTTAATGTGAGCAAAGGAAATGGCTATTTGTGAATATTAATTCATCTTACTGAAAATGGTTTTGGGTCTCTGCTGTAGATCTGTGTGGGTACATTTCTGCCTTTCTTAATGCATTTATCCCATATGGCTTAGCAGCCATACCAGTTTCTCCATTGGTCTCAGCAGCTCGCTGCATTCCTCAGAGTGGGGTGTGTGGTAGGAACTTTGCTGTCATTTAGTTACCTTTTGCTACAAGCAGTAACAAAGAACACATAGGAAGAAACATTCACACATTTCACAGCAAAAAAATATATATTTCAAGTATAGTGCCAATGTGCACCATAACTATCAGCCTAACAGCAGCATTGCCATGTTTAAAACAATTAAGGAAAAAAAAAAATGCATATAAAACATGAATATAAATGCAGGTGGGAACCTAGAGGTGCACACATACCAACACACGTGTGAGTGCATGCATACATCGAAGTACTCACCGAGGACATGCTTCCCACACCTATTTACTACTGAGTGTAAATACTGGAGGAGCAAATTCTTGTCTCTTCAAATGAGAATCCTTTTACCCAGTGACCCCAGAGATTTTCTTGTTTTTCTGACATCGATGTAAACAGCGGATCAATCAGCTCTAATGAGTCAGATTTTGTTTGCAGATAATAGCCCAGAATAACTATTGATTCACAAGGAATTGAAAGCTCCCATTTGAAGGCAGAATTTGGTCACAATAAATCATCCCTTGAAAGTTCGGAAGACATGCAGTGATGTGACTTTGATATGATTTTCCATTTTGCATTTTTTGAAGAAGCAAAGACTTCTGCATGCAATGGAAATGCCTGAAGATAGCAAGTTTTATAGTTTTTCAAAAAATGAGCATTTATTACCGATCAGTGTGAAATATTGCTGATGGTAAATTTTAAGTACATGGCAGGACTTTCAGCATCATGGCAACATACATCATGCATTTTTACAACATGTAAGTGCAGTAATATTGCTCCCTTTCTCAATAACAATATATAAGAATATATAGTATAAATGTACAGTATATATTAGACACAATGTAAAATAACTTAGTGTAATGTCAAAGCTTCTGCATAAAAACTCAAGTCATGCCTGAGCATACCTCTAGCACAATTTACTTAATCTTATCTCATATACCTTCATTTACTTGTTTTTTTATTTTTATTTTTTTAATCTTCCATAGGCAGTGTTTTTAGCAGCCAAGCCAAAACCAAGTTTTTGTGGCATCTCTGCTGACACTGCCGTTAGATATTGGGAAGCGATTTATCATGAGCAAGTTACATAAAAACAAATTCTTCAATGTTAGTTACACTTCTTCATCGTCCATCAGGATCTCTCTGAAATATCCTGCAGCACGTAAATGGTAATGAAACAGCTTTCATTAGAAATGGAGATCATGACCTAACATTGCTATCAGCAAACCGTAAATCTCACCAACTTTCCTGAAATTGTATCAAGTACCACTTTGGTAGTTGCTTGCAAGAAGGATCAATAAAAATCTTTTTAGAAGGAATTATACAGCTTGTCTCATGGCAGGTAGGTGGAATTCTGGCTTCGGTCAACACTGAATACAGCTTCTTCCAACCCCAGGTCTCCATTCACACTTGCTAAATAAAATATGGTCAAGGACTTGCCTGCAGCATCTCAGAAAGCTTTCTGATAGTACAAGGTGATAGGGTTATTTTTGTTTTTAAATCAAGGCGTTAGGGGACCCTGTGCCTCTGTCACGTTATACATCGATGTCTAACAGCCTTGCTAACAGCCTTGCAATTGGCTTTCGTGGAGTTATTCTGAATAAAGCTTAAACAGTTCAAGCAACCCAGTTCTGAATGTCAACAAAAATATACCTTAAGCACTTATTAATAGCTATGTTTACTAAATACAATGGATTAAAGCTGCATAGTACACAACAGTTTGAGACATTAGGCTGAAATCAAAATTAAAGGGAGACAAAGTGATGTTCTGTGATTCAGTGTAAGAAAACAAAGCCTCCACCCTACATACCCCATTACATTCTTAGCCAGTGTAAATCAAGGAAATTATACTGTCGTAGATCAGCTCAAGATCTGCGTATATATTCTGGTAGAATTAGCCCTAATTTCCACTGGTGAGAGTGGAATTAAATTCACTTTTTCTCTAATAAAGCACTGGGCAATGAGCAGGTCTCTTTTCTGTTGGATTCTGCTTGAAAAAGGAAATTTTGTGTGATGGTAGATGATGTCCATGATAGTTCAGAAAACAAAGCGAGGATATTATTAACGTCACCACAGTGAAAACTGATATTGGTAACGGTTATCTATACTTCAGCCTTAGCAAAGTTCTTTGGGCACAAACATAGCACCAGCTGGCGGATCAGTAACCCTTTCTGAGTGCTGCTCAGGAAGAGAAAGAGGAGGCAGACGGCTTATTTTCAGTGACATGAGGCTGCTGAATACACTGCAACTCAGATTCTGTTACCCTGTATAAATAACATCACATTGTCCAGAACTGGAGATTAATCTGCTGGGCCTCCAGTAGACGGTATTTGTTTTCTTGCATACTATATTGAGATCTCAGGACAGGCAAAGGATCGGGGGCTGAAAGAATGTAATCAATGCTGAATTTAATTTCAGAATCCGATTTTGCTAAGGAGGAATTGCTCAGGCTCTGCCTGCTAGTCGTGTTTGGAGCAAACCCACGAGGCTCCAGTAGTCTTGGTGCTGGTCCAACTCTTTCAAGTTTACTTTCAGAAGAGGAAATGCTGTTTAAAGCAGAGTCCAGAGGAGATGTATCAGGGGATGAAGGACCTTTCCCTCTGCCTGACCTCTGCTCTTTATGTTCCCTTTTCATGTTCTTCCTCCTCCGTCTTCTCCGGTAATTCCCATTTTCAAAGAGATCCAGCATGGATTCACATCCCGTTGCAAAACTCCAATAGTTTCCTTTCCCCTTCTCATTCCCTTCTGTTCTGGGAACCTGTATTTATTTAAAGGCAGTTCAGTATTTGTATGTGTTACAGATGCTGCTGCTTAACATCTGCATTCATTTACATTCAAGAATGGTGTAAACACATATGACAAGACTTCTAAGCCTATTCTCTTTCATTATATGAATGGGATGCAAACTCCAGCCTCTTCAATTTGTTATCTATTAGCACACATCAGACCAGGACATACTCTTTATCTCTGTAATCGACAGCTTAGAGAGATTTAAGTGATTTGCAGCTCGACAGTTCTTTTTCCTTCTTTCCTAGAGATGAGATTATTCCTGCATAATTTTAGCCACGCACAATGTGTATGTAAATACACAGTTACAGGTCTTACCTTTACAAAACAACTGTTTAGTGATAAGTTATGTCGGATGGAGTTCTGCCAGGCTCTTTGATTTGATCTGTAGTAAGGAAATTTCTTCATTATAAAGTCATAAATACCAGAGAGGGTGACTTTATTTGAAGGACTTTGCTGGATGGCCATTGCAATTAAGGCAATGTAGCTGAAAAAAAAAAAAAAGAAAAACTTGCAGTTACACCACCACCTTAACCACACACTCGATTATTAGGACCACACAGGTACATGTGTGTCTATGATCCCACTTCCGAAAGTTCTTCCTCTGTGCACCCTGCCCTCCAGTTCTGCACCCTGACCCATGATGTCCTAGGGACAAGCCCCGAGCATAGTTGCTGCCTCGCAGCACCAGCACGAGACACAGGCATTACTTCCAGGATATTGAGTCCTGGAGGATTAAAGGGAGATCACCCACCTCCTGAACCCCACCAGAAAAGTTCCCCAGAGCTGAAAGGCTGCAGCAAGACCAGCCAGACTTAGAGACCCTGTCACCAGAGGTCTTGCCTGCTCGTGTCAAGGACCTGGGAGCACCTACACTGTGCGTCTTCCCACCACACCAGGCACTATCTGCATCCCGTTCCTCCATTGGCACACTGCACATCTAATTCCCCTTTTCCTGGGGCTCCTGGAGGTTGTAGGAGACCATCTGAGGTCTAGTGACTCAACAGGATTTGCTGTGACCCCACATGAGAAGAAACAAATCATGAACACATCAAGTACAGAAGGGGAGAAATCTGCCCATCACCATCCCACTGCCATGGCCAGCCCCACCACGCACACCTGGGGTGAGGAACCCCACTGCCCCAGGCACTCTAATCCCACTCTCCCAGAGCTCAAAAACCTCCCCAGAGCTGGGGGGACTTGGAAAAACTTCATCTTACCTATATGCCGGTCTGGTGAATTTTTTCTCTTCATCAGAGCTACAGGTAGGATAATCATCCCCATCATAATTAAAGCAGTTATAGGGGTACTGTGTGTTGTCAAACATCGTCCTGCTCCTTGCTCAGCTCCTGTGGAGTGAGAGAGATGGAGTGATGTTTCTCAGAGCTTGGGCTCCCTCCTCCCTTCTTCCCTCCCCTCTGTCTGCCTCGTTCCCTCTCTTCCCCCTCCTCACTCTCCCTCTCCTCCGTACACACACACTCTCCCTGTTGGGGTGGGGATTGTTTTTGCAATTCTCTCATCCCAGGCAGCGTGTCCATTATAATTTCTTTTTTTTTTTTTTCTTTTTTTTCCGGGTGGGGAGGGGGTGCGGTGTTGGATTATTATTGTTGCTGTTGCTCTTGCCTCCAGTGGGGCTGCGGAGCTGGGCAGCTGGTGACTGCTGGTGAATGGGGGTGACCCTGTGAACCAGGCTGTGCCCCGCCGGTAGCTCCATGCAGCTCGCTGGGTGGTCCGGGCTGGAGTGGGGCCAGCGCTTCCCCCGCCACATCCCCAACGTGACAAAAGCAAACAGCATGATGTTAATAAATCATGCTTCAAGGTCCCCACTTGGAAATTAAACTTTGAGAACAGAGTCCAGCCTCCCCTCCAGCCCCCGAGTCCTCCCCCCTTCTTGTTTTTTGTCTCCCCAGTGAAGCAGAGTGGCTTTCTTATTTATTTATTTTTGGAAACTCGACGTGCAATAAACAGACAATCCCGGCAGTAACGCGTGCTTGTCCCGATCTGCAATCTATAATGCAGTATAATAGACATAAATTATATTTCCATGACTAAAGGAAAATGTGTATGTTCAAAGAGAGGAGAACAGAGGGATTTGAGGGACTACTGTCAAGCAGGAAAGTAAAAGGAAAATAGCTGTAGGCAGGAGGGCTGCCTGTGTGGGCTTTGATCTGAAGGATGAATTAGACTAATAGCCCTGTGTGTTGGCATCCAATACTGTAACAATTTAATAGTTTTTCAATGCTTTGGAGTGTTTTCCAACAAGTGATGTAAACTGAAGACATCACACACCATTTCAGAGGGGGCTGAAAAGGTGTATGCCACATGATAATTAAATTATTTGAAGACAGCTCTGTCCCAGGAACTAGCCTCAGGAGGAAATGAGTATAGGAAAAGAGAAAGCAAACTGGTGTGCAGAGAGTTGTGTGGATTGAAATATAAAAGCAGAACCACTAGCAATGCAACTCTGTTTTCTATAGCATCTTCCTTACAAAGTATGTCCCCAAACCCCTTTTGGAGTTAAAAGATACAATTAGAGAAATGTTCATCCGAATGATAAAGCGCCCTTCAAAGTGGTGTGTAAGTGACTCCTAGGGTTTTGACAAAGATGGACATAAGATAGCTTTTTCTGTGGAATATAACAATACAGTATAGCACATGAGAAGTACATGGCATGAAAAAACAGACAGAAGAAGTGCTTTCTGAGGAATGCGAAGCCAAGTGAAGAAATCCAAAACAAAAAATTATCTTCACTTTAAAATACATCAATAGGCATATGCATGAGGCACCCACTGCAGAGGAGGTCTTAACACAAAGGGTCAGCTTCTGCTGCCCAAGGCATTAGCAGGGCTTTAATATTGAGTAAGATGGAGCTGATTCAGTGAAGAATGAAATATATAATGTCTGATCTTCATTCATACTCTGTCCAGCTGGACTGAAAAGGTTTAAAGTAAAGAAGAAGGTGGGCCATGGACACAAGAAGATTTTCCTGCACAACAGCAGCAATCCTTGAGACACAACTAAATGACTGCTTGGAAATTTAGCAGTGGTTCTTCACTTTGGAGGTGTTTTACTTCTCTGACACTGCAGTAAGTGTTGTTGTTTCTGGCTTATAACAATTTTTAAAAAGGAGAGTTGGGCTAGTTGGCTCTGATTTTACACAACCTCTTAGTACCCTATATTAAACTCTTACATACTCTGTTTATAAAAATTGCCTTGGTGAGAAAGTCAGCCAATGCACTTTGACAAAAACCTTCACATACTTCCTGAGAGTATATGGTAGGTAAAGTTTTCTATAAAGGGAATGACAGCAAATGAATGCAGTGCCATTATTTTAGTAATATGATTTACCTCAATTCCTGCATTTTTTTGCCTTGTTGAGCGCAGCAAGCTCGCCCCTGCCCAGCACATCTATAAAGTGCATTACCCCTGGCTGTTAGCTCTGCTCTGTGTGAGAGCTCATGGCCTCCATATTCCTCATCCATTTCAGTGGAAAAACCCCTTTGGATTAACTTTGCATCTCAGTGGCTGGGCTGTAAATCTAAATGCAGCAAATGGCTTGTGATGGGTCATGAGCAGCGGTGCTGGTGTCTTTGAAGAGTATCTCAGGAGTGAGACTATGGGTTGACGGTGTAGGGCACATTGGCAAGATACCTACGAAAACTCCTGCCATTGCCAACCATGTAACATGTAATCTGTGGATAAACATTATTATTTCCTTATTGCCATCAGCGGGCTGGAGGATTTAGTTTTTGTCTCTGGAAATAGCAATAGAATCATTTGTTGTAAACTCATATAGACAGCAAGAAGAGCACAAATCATTTTTGAATCCTGCAAGATCCAAAAAGAAACATATTATCGCTCATAAACTTGCTTCTGAAACCCAGAAAACTGGCAGACTATTTCTCAAGGTATTTTTTTAAAGCCTGCATACCGATATTTTACTCCCAAAAGAATGTTTATGGTCCAATTATCATCCCTGAAAATCATATTCATAATGAAATTCTAACCCGCTGTTATATGTACCATGGTGGAACTAGCAGGTGCCATGCTTATGGTGGCAAAACATGTTGTACAATAGCTTTTTCCTAGCATCTGTGCAGCCATCATAGTTTAACTGGAAGAACTATAACTCATCTCTGTCATTACCATAAAAGCATAATTTTGCCAGGCTAGTGCTTTCTTATGCTGTATATTTTCAGAACACAAGGTTGTAAACCACTTGATTTGAGGTTGTAAATAGGTAATAAAAACACTGTGAAAGATTTGCCTTTTTTTTTTTTTTTTAACATTGATATTAAAAAATTATTTGCAATTTTTGTAATTATGACACAGATTACAAAAATTGTGCGTGAAATGCAGGCTGGTCATAAATCCAAAGAGGGCTGAATTAGCAGTTATTTTAGCTTCTCATAGTAACAGTGGGTACCTCAGTGTGTAGGAATGCATGCTGTCATCCCAGCCCTCTTAATGGTGTAGCCTTGCATTGCCCAGCATCACAACCTCCCCTTGTTTTGTCTCTGACTTGGGCCCCAAAGCTGGTTGCAGTTTAGGGTTTTATCCTAGACCTTTTAATTTCAATGGAGATGTGGTGGCCTTCAGCACCTTTTTGGCTTACTCAGTGGTAGTCTATATCACCAGTAAAATGCTTTCTTTTCAGTACAAAATCTATAGCTCTTGCAAATAAATAATTAAAAAAAAAATAAAATTGTTCCGATATGGGATAAGGAGAAGATTCCCCCAGATTCGGCTGGGTCTGTAGTTATGGTGGCAGCTGATACCTCACCTAAGTGATCTTCCAACATCCAACTCAGTGATTGATATTTCCAGGAAAAAGATGGCTCTTGCCACACTCTACACCCCTGTTACCTAAATCACTTTCCATTTCACACATGTCCATTGACTGACCTGCTGTCCCTTCTGCCTGTCTTTTATGTTCTTGCATAGAAATACAGTTTGCACCACCTCCAATAACCCTTCATAACCTCAGCATCCTTCAGTAACAATTCATCACATTGGGGGGAGTAATAAGAGAGCAACTGCACAAACTAGCTCAGATATATTATGCCTGTCCTAGATGGATACAGAGGTTCATAAGATGATGTGAAAACCCATTCCTGGGGATGTTCAGTGTCTTTTGGTTGTGAAAAATAGGAAGAGTGTTTTCAGAGCGAAAAGCTGTTTCTCATATCTACTACTGGTTTGTGACTATTGGTCAAAAAAGCAGTGTTGTCAGAAATTCCATCCTACCAAGCTGAGGGTTTTCCACAGTCTTGTGAAGTCCTGTGACTGCTGTCACCAGGATGGGCTGTATTTCTGCTTGGTGTGCAGACATGGCACCCCACTCCATCACTCCCCAAAGCAATGGATTGTTCTTTTTTTTTTTTTTTTTCCCAATATCCCCCTTTTCAAGAGAACAACAAATTCTTTTCTAGTGGGGAGCTCCCAGACAAGTGAAGTGACAGCCACCAAACCATTGAGAAGCCAGGAGCTGCAGAGCAAGCCTGCAGGTCTGTGGGACATGATCCTGGACTTCCTGGTGGAGCTGGTCACACAGATGTCCTGGGTTGGCTGCAAGTGATATTACAGGAATTAGCACTGTGTTGTATTATTTATTCCTTTACTCCCATGGGATCGTGGTTTCAAAGACAATGGAGAGAGATGATAAACAAATCTCAGGGCAGAAATGATAGAAAGAGAATTTTTCAAAATGTAATTTTAGGTTGGACAAGGTGGTTTGGGTTTACCTAAAAGGATTTTCAACATTTTTCTCTGGACCAAGGATGTTCTGTCCTTGGTTTGACTAGGACCATTCTGTAGGAATGATGCTGGTGGTTAAAAGGACACGTATGTGTTTCTGTATTTGATACAGGTACATGAGGCAGAGTTTCGGAGTCTGCCTGTTGGTGATTTGGTGCTCCCTTTCTCAGTGGCACAAAACTAAATCCTCCTCTTTGACTTTGCAGATAGATGGGATAAGGCACAGTAGGGATGTGCAAGGCTGTGCAAGAGACCTGGCCTTTATATTGGCGGGTTTGTTCCTCCCTCGGCCGTGAAAGTCTCCAGAACCACTGATCCATGAGACTTTAGAAGACAAGAGGGGAGACCTGGAGGATTTGCAGAAGGGATAAATCATGAGGTGATGTCTATTCTTTGCAGCGTAGTGCACCTCTCAGACTGGCACAGCACTCACGCCTTGACAGAGTTTATGCTTGTTTACCAAAAACGGACATTATCTTGGCGCAGCTGCAGTATCTCATCCATCTTTGGTCATTTCTCATTTCAGCTATGCACAAAATCGTTTGGCTATAGGCCTCACTTCAGACATTGTTTGAATTCTGCACCAGACACAGCTAATAACTCGGGCCAGGAAACTTGTTCCAGATGTTAATTAACTCCCACTGCATTAACTGGAATCACACAATTTAGCCCTGATTATTTATAAAATCATTTTGTCAAGAGAATTATGGGAATGAACACAAACATCCTGGCTCACACTTTCACACAAATATCCACGTGCTGTTAAATTGTGGAGACTGTTGTCCCACACATTTATTTCCAGGCATCATCATTAAAGGACAACAGTGAGCCAGGCATGGAGGAGCAATGCTGAGGTGAAGAAGCTAATTCCCAGCTGAGCTAAGGCTTCCTACTGGGACACCAACATGTGTCAAAGACGCTTCTCAAATACCCCATAGGTAATGGGGTTCTCCTACTGCCATAAATCTGAATGACAGAACAGATTCATCTCACCCAGCCACAAATGGCAATATCTAGGAGTGTGGTAGCCACTGGCCAGGTAGAGGGCTGGCCAGTGTGTGTGATGCCTTGCCTTTTCTCTGCCAAATGTCCCCTCCTGGGTGTTGCATAAGCCCTTGACAGCTCCGTGAGATAGCAAACTCAGGCTAGTTCAAACCCATCTTCACTGCACACACCTCAGAGTCAATGAGTTAGTGATTTTTTATTATCTGATGCTGCAAAATGGAGAAGGCTCCCTGCAAGAAGATGCAGAAAAGCTTTTCCCTAACTGACTGAATGCATGCGGCCATGTAAGCGGAAAGCTAACAGCAACACAGCAGTGCAGGTCAATGGCTTCTTGAAGGATAAGGAGCATATGCACAGCTTCTTTCTGCTTCCTGTGCCTTTGACCACCAGAAACAGGCCGCATGAGAAGCCATGACCCTCTAGGGATTATTAGAATCACATCTGAGTCAAGGGACCATTTGAATCAAGGTCCCTGGACTTCTAGTTTTTCCTTTGGATAGTCATGTCAGGTTGGGTTTGTGCATCTGTTGATTCAGGTCCCACACCTGTATGGCCCCATGCTTGGTCACTGCCTCTTTCTGCACCCTGTTGGCACCTTTTAGCATTACGGGTGCTACACCCTGGGAGAACAGAAGGGACAGGGAGGAGAAACACTGCTATGTTTTGCTGATTTTATTTTCATTTGAAAATAATAATTCATTCCAGCCCACTTACTCATAACTCTCTCACCCACACAGAAGTTCTCTGGGAGCTGCATGAACAATCCTAAAGTCATGCAGATCAAACTGGCAGGAGACAAGTAACAAGTCGGGTCTTCTGCAAACGCTGTTGCTGTAGAAGGGGATGGCAGCCAGGGACTGTCCATTTGCCTGTGACCTCTCCAGGTCCTCCCTCTACTTGTTTCCCTTCAGGTATTTCTTTTCCAATTTCTCCATAAGGTGTAACTTGTGGCTGCATAAATCCTCAAGGATATTCCAGTTTTGTCTCCAAAGCCCTTCTTCAAAATGGAATCACACTTTGTAATGCCTCCTACCTCTCTGTTGCCAAATGGTGATGTTTCTCCATTATCGGTATGGTTTCTTTTTTTCCCATAGAAAATGCACATCTCCTAACTCATGATTTGAAGTATTTTTCCCTATGAGCAAGTTAAATCTTCAAGGCTTTTCTTTCTTAATTCTGAGAAAAAGTAAATGTGTTTTGATAATACCAGTTAAACTACTCTATTTCATTCCAGGACAAACACTTGATGGCTAATCTGTCAGGGACATCTGATTACATTTTCCACAATGCAGACATAAGCCTTCTTTTCTTCCTCTGAATTAGAATAATCATTCAAAGTTCAGCATTTATCATCCTTCAAGTATTCGGCTATCTATCACATGAAAGCGAGTCTCAGCGGAGAGCCATTGGCTAACATTGCGTTTTGAGGTTTCTGCTGATAGCTCCTTAGAGAGGTGTAAGCTCCCTTCTGCTTTTGCAGTCTTTTCATCTTGTGAGAGGCTTCTCGATTCTTGCAGTGGAGTCTAAAGAGAAATAAGCTTTGATCTCTGTCTCCTGAAGTGCTTTCTCTCCATTAGTACAGTTTCAGGTAAAAATATTTGGAGTGTAATGGTGCTGTCTTCAGCTCTGCTGTCTTTGGGAAGGTGGGAGCTTTACTGTGAGCCTGTTTTTGAAGTCGTGGTTTGTTTGAACTGGTTAAGTGTGCTAAAAACAACATATATATATATAAGGAAAAAAAAAAAACAGCTCTGATTTTTCTTCCTCCCATTGATTTTTGACCTCAGATTAACTTTCTTTATCAACATTTCAGTTTGATCATTTTGAAATGCCTTTAGGATTTAGAAGTGTCTGCAGTGTAATTGTAGTGGCAAATGTTTTTCACTTTCCTTATATTTAATGTGAACCTACCTTCCTTTAGACAACTGAATTTAACAAAATGAAAGCTCTGAGAAGCTGGATATTTTAATGGAAGCTCAGCTTCTTCCCATTCATCAGGTGCCTGGTGCTTTCAGGTATATTTAAGTACATTCTCGGTTTTCCACATATTTTGATTAAGAGCTTAAGATTTCCTTATCCAAGAGTCAAATCCTACACATTTTCTGTCTAACTTGTTTTTCCAGTTGCATTTTATACTAAGTATATAAGCAAAGAAGTTGTTCTTTACAAGCTAACCTCTCTGTTAATGAGTATTTGTGAGAGCAGTTTGTTTTTTCTTTAGTATCTTACTTATTTTTCAAGTTGCTCATCAATTCTTATGAATAATTCTCAGGACTTCAGAATGTAGAAATATTGGTTACAATTCACGAGCTCTGAGCAGAACACTTTTGGGGAAATAATGACATGCATATCTAACTGCTAGTGCGAATTTCTAGACAAATAGCAATTTACGGGACTTCAAGGATTCAAGGACTCTGTATCTGACTGTATGCTCAAAAGCTCGCAGATGGGATCTCAGAAATTGTAGGCAAGCAAACACAGCACTATGCAAAAGATATTCCTAAATCCAACTGTTTGTGTGTGTATCTGCTCTAATAGTGGTGAACAGTCCCCAAAGTGAACAAAGATCTCTCCTAAGAGCTGCAACCCAGCCATATGGTGAAAATGATACTGCTTGAGGTGTTTCACAGCGTGAAGCTTCACAGGAAACAGAGCTAGGTTTGTGCCTTGCTTACTGCCCACACAACAGCCTGCAGCCACAGCTACAAGGGGACCCAAACTGCCCAGCGCTGTGCTTTTATAATAGAGCCACAAGTAGAGGCCTTGTGTCAGTTGACACCAGCTGCCGGAGTGAATGGGAGCAGAGGAGGAGGAGTCGAGCGTGTGGGCTGTGGCAAAGGCAGTGTCATGACCCAGGAAACAACAGGGAATGTGTCTATATTTAATTGCAGATCCTGTTGTTAATGGTGGTATGGGGTAGGAACTTCAGTGTTACCATTTGTAGAGTGTGGTCCATAAAGGGGTGATCAGTGGGAGGTGAGACACAGGGATGGTTTCAGCCATTCTTTCTTTACAGCCTTCTGGGAGTCTTGACAAATTTATTTTTCTCTTTCTCTCTATTTTTTTTTTCCTCTTCAAAACATGTTAATTTGGAAAAAAAATAATAATAATAATATGCACAACCACAAAAAGGAATTTAAAATGCTCTAAGTCTAATGAGGAATACGCTGTCCCTCCAAAGCACGTACTACCACTGCCCAATGCCCAGCATTGACCTGAAAGCAAGCAGCAATACAAGACAGTCCTGGATATTCTGCTTCATACCTCAACTTTTATCCCAGCCAAACAACACTGTGCACTTGCTAAAATGAGCAGCAGAGAGCAGCCACAGAACTATACGCCTATACGAGCTGCCTTTTCCAATGCAGGGTCTGACAGCAGGAGAATAAGCACAGTTCTTTGCTGACTAAGCCATGCTTGGTGGTGCTTGATGTTATTTATTTAGCATACTTGGGAAAGACTTGAAGCAGTGTCTACCTGACGGGCTCCGGGCTACTAAAGGCAATTTACACTGCAGAAGCAACCTAGAAACAACTTGAATGTCACTCAGTTATGGAGAGATGTTTTATTATTGATGAAGGTTCTCTATCAGAGTCAAGATAGAATTATGATTTCTAGGAAGGAGGGTAAAAAGCAACCATATGATCACCTGAAATAAGCAGTGAATCCTATTCTAGCAAGTACTGCAGATATATCTGCTTGCAACGCATCACCTGCGAGAAACTAGAGCACAGAAGTTTACAGGTCATACAAAGTCCTTTTGAGCTGTTCTGAAATAACTAAGTCCGGGCAGAGAACACTTCTTTCTGTTTATTTTGCTTAATAAATGAAAATCAGACAGCAGTATCATGGAAAGGCTGAGTAAAGAATTCTTATTTGCATTTTAAAATAGAACCAAATAGAAATCTTGGATCCCAATAACTTTAAATCTGAAGCATGCAGAACTCAGCCTCTTTTGTGGTTGAAGGCCTCTGTATCTCCTGCTAGATTTTGTGGGGAAAATTTCTTCTAAAAAAAGGCATCAAAACTATTTACGTTTGTTTGTTTGGTATAGGGTTGAACAGCATCAAGCAGAAAGCCAGAGATGTATTTAGATTCATTCCGCTGGAACAGGGGTGGGGATGAACATGTTCTTAATTAAAACCCAGAGTTTAGAAGATTGTTTCCCAAGGTTATTTTTGGTTGCTGGAGTCTGGATCTAAAGCTTGTCGCCTGGCTCCATTCCCTACACATTCATATCTGATTTGGCCAATTTGGAACTTAATTTTTATTTAGAAGTAAAGGAAAGCAACTGTTCACAGATTTTAAGGGATGTCCCCAGTTTTCCTTAGTATGGTGAAAACAGTTTGAGGCCATCTTGGTTTTACAAATGTATCTGCCTTGCAGCTTGCAAATATATTTTTTTTTAATCTGATGAGGGGCAGAATGGGAAACCTCCAAATTTCCTTGGAGTGTCCAGGGAAAGGAGAAGACTTTTATGTAAGAACATCCATCTGGAAAGTTTCCTTATCACTTTGCCCTGCTCTGGCATTGTCTTCCCAATCCAAGGATGCTCAACAGAATGAGCTGTGCTCTTGTGGGAGAAATGATGGGAGGAGAAATAGTGGCATGCTGGAACAGGAACAAGGGGCTGTAGGGATGGCCCTTGCAGCTTCATACCTGCTCCTCTCTATCTGCAGTGGAGAAGGTGACCCACAGGTACTGTGGAAAGAAAAACATGCCATTTATGAGTGATAAGAGGTTATACAAAGACATGGCATTTGTGTAGGTATTAGTGCATCAGACGTCAGTGCATCAAACAATTTTTGTCACAGTTCATAATTTTAATGTAATTAATCCTGTTAATAATTTATTTGTTATCTGATGGGAAAGCTGATCCTGGCCTCATCTCTTGCTGGACAAGTGAGACATGGACCTGTACGCTGGAGGCAGAAACATGTGGCTCTGCCAAGGTTCACTGGCCCCTGAACCATCTACTGCCACCCGTAGCAGCATCCCACTCCTCCCACCGCTGTGCACACCCAACAGTTATCAGCTAAAGCAGTAAGCCAATAAGAAAATTATTTTCCTACTACACCACTAGATGCCCGCCCTTCTAGCTAGATGGTCCAGAGACTGGAAACAAGTTTTCCTCTTTGAGTAGTAAATGTTCTTGAGCTGTCACAGTGTAGAAGAGTATTTTTCAACACACAGATGGCCTAAGATTTCTGTCTAAGATTTCATGCACTCTGGCAAAAACATTTACACTCCTCTGAACTGCACATTGATTAATACAATGGTGCATACTAATAACCTAGTAATTGTTTTATCAAGCTTAATGTGAATTTAGTGTAAGTGCACATAAATCTTCTGGTTCCATAGTGTTCTAGTCAACTACAGTGGACTTCCATGTAAAGATGGGAAGGATGTATATCTTAAAAAAGGAATCTAACAGAAGATGAGAAAGAGGTCTCTATATGGCATATAGTATGAATTCTTGTTATTGCTTAAAGTCTTACCGTAATAGCAAATTATAACAAACGAGAAGCTTGATGCTAGTGAGGGCAGGGAAGAGTTAACAAGGCCAGGATCACATCCCTGGAAAATTTCCTCCAGCCATGATGAGCACAGCTCCTTGCCTTTGTGCACTGTGACAGCATTTGCAGAGAGACAGGAAAATCTTTGCAGCAGCATGTTTCTGCAGAGCTGCTCCAACTACAACAAGGAGGCAGTAGGGACACAGAAATGCTTTCTGTGCAGTGGGATGTAGAAATATCTGTGCAGCACGGGTACTCCAAGGAGCAATTCAGAGCTGGAGCTGGGCGATATTGCTGCTGCCCTCTAGATGGTGCAGTCTGATAAAAAATTTGAGAAAGAAACACTGCAGTTTGCTTTGACTGGGGACTCTTTTATGGGCAGAGGTTTTTAATTGCATTTACAAGAGGGCATATTGCCAGTGACTAGGAACTGGAACACTGCAGTGCTGGTAATTCCCTTAAGTGTTGGGATGAGAGCCAGATCCACGATGGTATATGCACATTTTCTATAACCTGGTGCACCGTGCTGTATTGTACTTTGAGCTATTTGCACATGAAGTTTATCCCTAAACCATTATTTTAGTATTTTTATTTCTTAATCCAGGAGTCTGTGCAAGCAAGTGCAGTGCATTTCAGAGGTCAGACTGGGAAATATCTCAAAGCTGAGGAAGAGACCTGGTTTAGTATTTTTGAGTATTTACAGTTCAGAACCACAGGCTCCTGACTGCAACTTTCTACTGAACAAAACAGGTAGTGTTTATGCTGTGCTGCAAAAGAGGCATTAGACAAAGCTGACCACTGTTGAGTGAAATTGATTGAAAAAAATATGAAGGCAAGAAAATGTGTGTGTGTGGGGGGGGGGCATTCCCCANCACCACTATTGGCAATTCTTAAGCAAAAACTCTTGCAAAAAATGTATTTGAGACAGAGAACAGCAATTTCATGTGGTAGCCTATTTTTGATTCACTGATGAAACAAAGGCACCACTACAGTGAAAAAAAGAAACATACACCACATGAGAAAGGGTGTGTGTATGATGGGCAGCAGCCAACATAAACTGGAAATCGTTTGGTCCTCAAAATGAATGTGAGGGAAAGATATATAACTGAAAATCCAGAGCAGGAAAGGTTATGGAAAATAAAAAGGAGATTTGTTTTAAGCAAAACATATCTTAGCAACGTCACAGTCCTAATATTAGGTGAGGATACTGAAGCTGACACGGCCATGGGAAATGGAGAGGTATCCATTAGATACCTTCTCTGTTTGGAAAGCAGCTCTCTGCTTACATGAGCTTGGCTTGTACCTCCTCATTAATGTAGCTAGGAAAATGTCAGACATCTTCTGCTGGTGAGAAAATCAGTTTTAGCTCTGATTGTCCCTATGTGTCGTAGAAGAATTGGCCAAGGAAGTCTCTGGCCCATGAAAATTAATTTTTGGTAGCTTGAAGGGGGGTTAAGTCCAGGACTGGAAGGACGCTACTGCTCTGTCAGTACTTGAATGGGACCAGCCAGTCCTTCAGGTGGGAAATCTCGTCACCCAAGAGGCTGGTTAGGAATCCTATGAAGATAAAATGCATGGACAGGACTATAATTAATGATAAACAAAGAGTAAACAGATAAGGCCTGAGCTGACAACGCTGGTAATTGCCTAGGTGTGGTCTGATTTTCAGACTGAAAGGGAGAAGGCATTTTTGCCTCTGATCAAGCACTGGTGATGCCAGTGGTTATACTGTCCACGTGCTGAAAGTTTGCAGGTGCTGATGGGAGTTTGGGAGAGATGGGTATGGCAAGATTGAAAAAGCTTACCTGAAGGGAATTTTGCATGGGAACAGGACCACAGTATATACACATATAAAGCATTGAAAACGGGCATAGCAAAAGAAGTGGCACATTCAGCCTGGAAAGAAGGCACATGTTAAATGAGGACATCAGCAGAAGCTGCCAAGGGGAGCAGGCTGCTTTGCTGTTTCTTCATAGCTTCAAATCAACTACAGCTGCCTTTCAGGTAACTGCTTTAGTCCTATAATGACTGGGCTCAGTGTGGGACATCTGGCAAAATGCTGACAGAAAGATCAGGTCTGGATCAGGTCTGAGGTCCCCTCCTGGCCTTCAGCTCTGAAGTAATGAAAATTGTCTCTGAAGAAAGATTGATAGAGACAGAGTTTGAGAGGAAAGGATAAGCTGGGGATTTCCTTTTTACCCTTTGTTCAGGTACCTTGGATCTAGTTGCTGCTTATCTCAAGCTTGGTAGGCTTCTTACTCTGCAAAATAAAATAATGATGTTTTTAAAGGAGATCTTTGAGACATTTTGAAGGACAATCAGCACCTGCAGGTATAGACCCAACTCCCACCCGGGTGAGATACAGCTGTGCTGGTACAGCACTGCTGGGATGGGGATGTCCGAGTCTGTGGCACGTGCCCAGGTCCGTGGCACTGGAAAAATCCCTTGCTCACGGCGGTCTCTTAGCGGTGCTGGGCACTTCCACACCAACAACCATCCTGCCCAGCAAGGAGCCAAAACTAGAGCTGCAGAGCTGGAAATTTAGATTATCATCATCGTTATTGTTATAGTTATTATTAATTTAATCTTAATATTTTCTTCTCAGTATACAATTGTTGTTTACCACTAATTATTCCTCTCCTGCCCTTTGAGGTGACATTTGCCCAGACCTGTTGACCTCTTCTCCAGCCTGTGAGGTAGACAGCATGATGTGTGACTTCAGTGAAGCTGCCGGGACTCTTCACACTAGAGAACATGGTGGCAAAGCATATGGCTGTCTTTTTTTTGTTGTTGTTTTGTTTGTTTTTTTTGCAGTGGACTGTAAGCTGCAGTCCAGTGGGTTTTTCAAAGTATTATCAGAAGCGAAAGGCTACTTTTAAAAATGTATAAACAGGGGCTTTCAGCTTTGCAAACCTTCATTCATAATTCACCAGTGCTCATTTCTAAAGAAGATTTGGTATTTTTACAAGGTAAATGTACTTTAAAACCTTTCTTTACTTTTCAGTGAATGCAAGATTTCATGAGCTTCTTGGAAAGGAGAGGGAAGCTAGGATCCCCCAGGTAGCCATGAGTTCCTTGTAATTTTCATGTAATTCAGCTGTGATTGGGAAATGTTGTTGTATTCCTGTTTGTAATGCAGCCATGTCATTGATCTGGTAGAGTAACTTCTCCTAAAAGATCTCTGAATTCTTGGCAACTTGGTGAAGTGGTGATTATCACTACCTGCATCCTTATGCCTGAAGCAAAGGAACTGCTTTGTGGAGAGGAAGGACAGAAGTCATTCTCAGCCCTTCCTGGCATGTCAGTGCCTCACATTGCCAAAACCAGTTCAGCTAACTGGTCTGGCCTGAAAGTTGCACCAGCATGTCCTAACCCCTAAACCAACCCCAAAGACCTGCTGATATATAGGGATGAGAGAGGACATGAAGACATGAGGATGCTTAGATTGCAGCACTAACTTTAGTTGGCTCCGCTCTGCTCAGGCACAAGGCTCCTGGTAGCCCTACGAGTCCTGTCCACCCAGGCCCAGCACTGGCACATGCATAGATCTGAGTGGGGCTGGGGGAAGGATGGAGAAGGTGTTTACTCTAACCAGGGATACCCACTGCTTCAGTCTCCACAGTAATTAGGAGCAAAGCACTTGTAAAGCACCTTCCCTGCACCTATTACACAGGCACAGTGTGAGGTGCAGCCATTAATCAGATAAAGCTGCTGGAGATAACTGCTAATTGAGAGTAGTCTGACTCCCTGAAGCTTCCTTCCCTCTTTCTGCCCACACTGAAGTGTATAATTTGTTCTGCACACTGGTGTTCAAGAGCAGGTTGTGGCAGGTTGTGGTTTTACATGTCTGCCTGGGGGAGATTGGAGGAAGGGGTAAGCAGTGTTTATACAACAAAACGTGGATGTATGACCTGGCCCTGTCCACATCCACGCAGTGGTGTGACTGCTGTGTGCTCACCATCCAGTCCTGTGGGGGGAGATAAGAGTGGGTGGCTGGTGGGAAAGAACTGGGGAATTTCCATGGACATCTGATTCCCAATGCCCAGACTGGTGGCCTCCAGCTCACTAAAGCAGCAGCAGTCTAAGAGTTTCCAGCTGGTGTCAGAAACTTAGCGTACTCATCTCATTTACCTAATGCGAGACTGTGTTGTAATACTCAGTACTTCTACAAAAGGAAGGCTTTTGCACTGACAGTCCTCTTGATGTGGCAGAGCCGCTTGAGGGTGACAGTGCTGCTCATCATCAGACCTGTAGAGCAGGACTAGCTGGGACTACATACAGAAATGAAAAATGCATTGTCACCTCGTATATGACAGAATAAGTGAGGAGGAAATTCTCAGAAACCGCTGGAGCTGCACCACAATGAAATTAAAGTGAGAGGAATCTTCAGGCCCCATGTCCTGGATGTGCTACACCACTCAGCAACCTCCAGACAATGTTGCTGCTACCCCTAACACTGTGAATCAGCACCTGCTTCTTTATTTTCCAGCCCAAACCAATATTTTCATCCTCATTTCATTCTACAGATGGATGCATTTTCCCTCCATCATGATCATGAGTAAAGGATGATATTAAGAACTTCACTAACTCAGAATTGACTGCATGAGAGGTTCCGACTTGGCACCCCTCTTATCCCCTCTCATTGCTGCTGGCTCAGGTGGGTGACCAGAGGCATTAGCAATGAACACAGGCAGATGGGACAGTGACAATCTCCCATGCGACATTGGAACGGTGCAGGAATCCACTGCTGGATGGACCCAAGGCAACACTTTCTATGGGATGTTCCTGGTTATTTTTCTACCCAGCACATCTTTATTATCCAAAGAGCAGTCTTCCTGGGGGAAATGTGAGGAAAAAAGCCTTTCTCCCTAAGAAGGCCATGTGGGGACAGTCTCTGCCTAAGCTTGTTCCCATGCAATCGCCAACCTGACCTGGCTTTTTTTTCCTTCTCTACTCAATTCTTCATCCTTTAGGAGACACCTCGGACTTGATGATGAAAGCCTGCCTCATTCCCTCAAAGGATCATATCTGTTTGGCCTGTTTTCCAGCCTAATTGATGTTTATATCTATTAATTGTTTTTCCTCTCATTTTCTGATTTCATACTGATATCACAGAAAGCCCTTAAGAAAACAATCTTTGATGCAGAATAACATATTTCAAAAGACAACTTCCCACCTCCAATGTTTGTGGATAATTAGAAGATTGAGTATAAATGGCTTGCAAAGCTGCTTATCAATGTGTTTTCCTTCCATTACCTAAAATTGTTCATTTTTCTGAGTGTGTCAGTAATCCCAAATCCAGGCATTTTCCCACTGAAAGGTTGGATGTGTTTCCTGTATGTTCTCTGACCTCTACCCCTGTTGTACATGTCCTGCCAGCTTCCACTTTAAGCAATATCAAGTTCTTCGCATCTACTGTGCAATGACTCCCAATGTTTACATGTTGCTCTATCTTCCACATGCATTAGCAAGTGAGAACAGATTAATTGCAGTGAGGTCATGCGACTGCAGGAGGAGTCAAGATGAATTCTGGAACTCCAGATGAAAGTACACATTAACCACAGGATGTGACTGTGTCTGAATCAAGTTAAGGTTTTCAACATTTAACAGAGGCAGAGCTGGGAATATAGTGGAAAAAGCCTTTTGAGTCACAATATATGGCCAACTCATATTCAGGACAGATGGTATTTTCTAAAAGTAGCTGCTTACTCCTAGAATTACTCTTCTTCCTTCCTGTGGCATATCTTCCTCATTCATTGGTGCTTCTGCCCACAAACTTGTCTTTTTCAGCATATTTCTTGTGGTAATTTTAACGATCTCAAAAACAAACAAAAAAAAAGGCAGCTGTAAAAAAATCTCTCTCCCTGTCTGTGCCTTCTTACCTTCACATTCCCCTCTGGCAACATCCTGTCCTGATTATGGATAAATGTACAGTGCTCAGTTATTTTGGAAAATGTTTTTCATCTTCATATAGGAGGTATAATTAGAAGTTTAGTTCATCTTGCTTTCTGTTCAGCTAAATGTCACACTCCCTATTTATGTTTTTTCCTTTGTTTCCCTCTGACTAAGGAAATTGGGAATAGATTGCAAAAAGAAAACTGATTTCAGCTGTGCTCTCTTCTGCTTTCACCTTTGGAAACACAGCACAGTTGGTTTCAGGTGTCTGCCACTGAGACCTGTCCTCCTGTTTTTATGCTAGTGTACAAATCAAGACAGATTAGGCTATGGCCCAGCAGATCCAACAGGAGCCATGCACCAGTCTTGACTGAAATCATTAGACACCTTATGGGGCAGAACTAAATCCAATTAAATATCTTGAAGGTGCCGTTTTGTGTCAGCCTCCCAGTCCTGCGAGAGGACTCTTTTGTACTTCTCAGTCATAGCCTGAACATTAGAGTTCTGTTATTTAAGCCACATTTTCTTTCAGTTTGGAAGATGATGACTTTCCACTGGCACCATGTTCATTAAACAGTCTTTAAGTCCATAGCAGTATTCCAAAACATTGCTTGTTAAACCTTGGAAAGCAGACAATTCTTCCTCTTGTGTGCTGGAGAAGATGAAAGCACTTGCAAAAGTCTTCCTTATAGAAGTAAAGGTGTCCAAGATACACAACGGCTTTTTCTTCCTGCTCCACATGGGTTGCTCAGCTAACGATTGCAACTACTACAGCCTTATGTTATTTCTGGATATATTTATGATAACCCTGGAATACTTTAACACAGATTCTTCTCTTCAGATAATAACTAGCATTATCACTTCAATGCCTGGAGGTCACTACCCATCACCCTGGTTTCAACATTCATTTCAGAAATCAAATTAGAGATACAAATGCTGAATTTTGCACTATTCACAATGTGGATTTTAGTTTTGTCTGCTTTTAGCTTTTAACTCCACACTTGTTAAAAAATTAAACATTCCAACTCTCAAGTAATGGTGCTCTTTTATGGGGAATAATGGAACCACAAATGTAATTATTAATTTGTTTTCTTGAGAGAGAGAGAGGAAAAAAGTAAGAGAATTATTATTGCTACTACAAAAGAAATGTGGAAAAAGTCCTGGCTTTGGATTACACATGATGTTTGACTGAAAAAAAAAAAAAAAGGGAGCCAAGTGGGAACCTGTAATGCCAAAATGTTTGCAATTAATGACGTCTCACCAAAGCTTTGAACGCACCTTTTCAGCTGATATATTTTACCTAGCACCCTGGAGCAGACAGGCAGCAGCTCCATTCCTCTGGCAAAACAGTCGTCTGTAAAGGAAGAGTTCATCTGTGCAGGGGACAGGGAGTTCTCTGGGATGCTCCAAGGTTATAGACTGGGTTTTACAGAAGAAAGTGGCTGTGGGACATCCTACTGCTCTCCGCTTTAACCCTGACACTTTGCCTTGTCTGATGGAAACAGAGTACAAGGATCAGTTAGAGGGAGAAAAAAAAAAAACAGAAAAAATACATATTTCACTAAATCCATGTTGCGTTTGCTGAATAAAAGCCAGCTGTGACAGATGCCAGTCACTCAGGACAGTGCTGGGAAGTGCCAGTCCTGGCAGTGCCAGCAGCACCGTTGGTGCCACTCGCAGCCAAGCAGACTGGTAGGGAGAGGCAAGAGCAGAAGAATAACAGTTGTCGGCTTGTGAGGCCATTTATTTTTTAAGGAAATAAATGAGTTCTTGAACATTTGCAGCATTTTCTTCTTGTTCTTCTTATTTTTTTTTCCCTATGGAAAAATAACTCTTTTTCTTGCAATTCATTTACTGTTTGGTTGTTAGAGTGCTGTTTTTCGTAACCGCTTTTGTTTATTTTTCAAAAAACAGTTATGTTTTCCAAGATAGTGTGGTGATGGGGATCTGGGGAGAACACAAACCACTTCTAATGTTAATCAAGAAGAATTTTGAATGTACTGTAGAACACTCCTGCTGCTGAATTCCAGTGTTGTCTCCCTTGTCTGTGTAGGACCATTCTCCAGGCCTCTTCCCAATTTTCCTATTATTCTGTCTTTGTATGGGTTCGGTTTTCTATCTCCACCTGTATTCATACTGAAATTAATTGTCTTAGACCCAGTCAGGTTTTTGCTGTCACAGCTTTCTAATAAACCTGAGCATGTGGAGCTTCAACAGCCTTTAAAGCTACTTAAAAAGTATGAAGTAGCAGCTTCTTTCATTCATAAGCACCAAGCATATTACCGCAGTCAGGCATAGACCGATGGTCTCACGAGCAACACTTATTTCCACTATTGTTCACGCTCTTGCCAAAGATTAATCTCTTTGCCCACAGCAGAATACATGTCTGATTTATTTCTCTGTATGAAAGGGGACCCTACCCAGGGCTCTGGCTCTGTGCAGTCGTTGCAAGGACATCCAGTTATCAGTTCATGGTGTTAGTGTGATTAAATGATAGCTGTGATGGATTACCCCACTAGCATTGTGTCCTCTGCTCTTTTGTGTGGCTATTAACACACTTAGCATCGGCTGCACAGAGCCCAACACTTGCCTGGATGCAAAGCCAGCTGAACTCAGCACGAGCCTTCTCAGTGACTTCAGAGGACCTTGGATCAGCCTTCTGACATGAAGTGTCATAGTCTGGCTGGTAGTCTTAGTAATTTGCTTTTTCAGTCACAGGAAATTCCATGCTTCCATATAGCCAGCTCAAACAAATACATATTCAAATGAAAGCACACCATAGGTGGGATGATAAATATAATTGCACTCAATTTTGCATTTGCACTTGTCCTCTAAAATGAGATTTTTAATATACTTATTATGAATATGTGCATCTGCTCTGCTATTTTTGCCTAATGAGCACATTCCTGATACTTAAAGAATCAGCTTCCTCTCTCTAGGAGTTAGGCAAAATGAGGCATGCTGTTATTCATGTATTTATTTCTTCATTCATTATTTTTTGCTAGAAACATACTGGGCAACCCATCTTGTTCCTGGGAAAACCCTGGGGATATGGAGAAGTCTCAGCATTTGGCTCTGATCTCAATCGTCACAAATCCCATCCTATACATCAGAACATGTTGCGAAGAAAGGAGAAAATGCAACAATCCGTAGCACGTTCCCCAGAAGAAAGAGAGAAAAAAACGTGTCTGGGGACAGTTGCCTTCAGAAACACAGGGAAGGAGCTTCTCATTCCTCCTCTGGATTCCTGCAGCAGGAAGGTGGGGGTTCCTTCAGCTGACATGTGGAAGCAGATGTGATTCATAAGCTGGGCAACTGTAGTCCTCTTGATGCTTTCATGGACAACTGGGCACCTGATTGCAACTGGTAATGGAGGAATGGGGTGTGTAAACTGTGCTGATGAAGCAGGTAGTGGGACTTGTTCTTTAACTGCTATTGGTTCATTGCTGACCTTAATTCTTTTGCTGTACATCTCTTTTTGGCCTGTTACTTATAATTATTTAGGTTCTAGCTCAGTCTGGATTACTGCAGAAGTCTTTACTGTAGAGTCTGCTACTCTGCAGACTCTTTGATGTCTGCAGCTTTGCAGTGAAGGCTGAGAACTGAACGAAGGGCCTCACATGCCCAAGTAGCATGGATAACCCACCCTGTGTTGTGCTGGCTTAGATGAATTGCTGCAAAGGGTTTTGAAGGCTGATGAGCAAGTGAAAAGCTTGTTGGCTGGTTGAAGTTGTACCTGCCTGGTCAGTATACCACATTTTCTGGCAGCACAGGGGAATGGGCTCTCAGGCAGCTGTGGGATGCTGTTAGACAGGCAACACACCCATTCATCACCAGCACTCAATGTCTGAATAATCCAGTCTGGGGTGCAAAGGGTGGAGACAAAGCAAACAAATGTTTGAACCTGTAAAAATGTCAACCAAGCATGGCAGGCTTGAGACAGGATGCAAAGATAAGAGTGAGGATGTGTGAAATGCTCTCATAAATATGCAGCAGCCTGACAGCTGGCTTGCATCCTCTTTGCAGACAACAAAGGACTGGATGGTCCTTATATTTTTTTCTGATCTCCTAGCCTCCCTGCTTGGTAGGTAATAATTTATTTTCAGGTGTTGCAAAAGTGAGCCCCATGCACATAGCTAAGGCGTTACTGTTTAACCAGGAACCACATCTACCACCATAGGTCAGATGACATGCTGGTACAACCAGTAAGCTCTTTTAATCTTTAACATCCGTGTTTTGAGGGCATTTTGCAGCAGCTCAGGGCAGCGGCTCTGTGCCACTGTCCCTCTGCAGCTACTCTGCGCTGGATTCAAAGAAACCTGAAATCTCTAGGAAGGTTTCCGTTGACTTCACCAGATTAGGTCCTCTGACAGGAAAATACTGATAATTTCTGGTGAGTGAGGAGGCTTAGTGGGGTGGTCACTGTTACCTGTTTAAGAGCTAAAAGAATCTACTGTGAGGACCACAGATCCTGAACACCACAAAAAATATTTTTCCATGGGAAACATTCAAACACCTGAGTCATGACACACGCAGCTTTTCTAACCTTATCTCGGCTGCTACAGAGACAAGTTTCCATCAAATTCTTGCATCAGACCTGAAGGTAGCCCGCAGACTCCCCTTGCCTGCCCTGCATTTAACAGCTGCTGAGAGCCTTTAGGACAGCAAGGAATCAGGGGCCTCAGCTGGCTGAATGTTCAGTTACTTCTTTTACTTCATCTGTTGCCAACACTGGAGGAAAAAGGTGAAATAGTCACCATGGGAGAACAACCTCCTCCAAATATTTTAGTGTTGAAGCAACGCTAAAGGTCCTAAACAGTCATTTTGGGTAACTTCTAGGGCAGTAACTTGAAGGCAGGAGGATGTGTAGGCACTGAATCAACAAGAATTTCTCGTTTGTTTATTGCTTATACCAGAGAAATGAGTTGCTTATGGGAACAATCTCTTGTGATGAAGAAGAGTTTTCCTATGTGAATGTAAGGAGCACAGTTCAACAAGGCGTTTCTGCAAGCAGAGACTGCATCTTCAGCTGTGCAGGTACAAATGGTGCAGCAGATGTCCTCAAACATGGCCCTCAGTTGGACAACAAGGGTGAAGCTCTCAGAGGGCTCATAACAATCTCCTATAGATGGCCACTTCATGGGTTGCAAAGTGAGGGCTTGGCAGACATGAAAAACATAACGAAATTCACTTCAAACAATTAGTCTAAATGCCACAGCATTTTTTAAAAGCTGCAATTTCAACGGAAAGACTTGGCTATAGATGCCTCTGTTTATAAATAATGGATTTGGAGTTTATTCATGCTAAGAAATAATCCATTAAAAATGGAAATCCAGTGCAATTCAGGAAGCAGCCAACGAACAGTCTTGAGGACAGATAAACAATAATATTTATTTATTTATTTAAGAAACCCACGAGGAAGTCAGAGACTATTCATCTGTTAACGGGGCAACCAAGGAAGATAACAGGCCTAAAGTCTCTTCTGTAAAACTCTCACTGCCTTAGCTGTGGTCTGGCATTTGGTCTGGAAAATGAAGTGAACCTCACTCAATGGTCTAACAGCAAAATCCTATTATCTCCACAGTTTACAAAGTTCTGCCTGTGGCAAAGATTCTAAGAGCTACTCTGACAGGTAGCACAAATTGTAACAGTGAAGAGCTAAGGAGGATACACTACTAGGAAAGCCCCTTGCCATTCTGGATAGCTGATTTTCTCACTTCATAACTCAGAAGAGGGTTTGTCCCCAGCTTCCAAAGCTCAGCCTGAGATCAGAACAGTAAGAAGTGCTCCTGGCTTATGTTTCAGTGGCTGCAAGAAAGAGTTTGAGTATCATCTCATCATCATGTCATTTTTTTCTTATTATTTCCACTCCCCACCCCCCCACCCCACCCCCACTTGTGCTTCCACAGCTGCATTGCTTCCATTTCGCCGACAGCTTTAACTTTCATTTGTCATTTAGCTGGACAAGAGGTTCAGAAGATGCATGCAGATTGCAGTTCTTGCTTGATTTATGGCACCTTCTGCAGGCATCCAGGAGCTGCATGGAGAGATGTGGGCACACAGAGGTCGCTGTATTTCAGCACAGCACAGCCACCACCTCTAGTGACACATGGCCTGCATTAGTACAGCACCAGAATCTGGAGTGAAGAGGTTTTAAATTGCCTGTCTTTTGGGTAAGATCTATCTTTAGTCACCATGGGATGTATTTTGAAGTTATGTGACATAACTAAACTAAAGCTTGTATGTGCTTTTGTACATACGTCTATCCATCAGTGAGCTCCTTTCCAGAAGAGGTGGCAGAAGAATTTATGTGCGATCCCAGTGTCATTCATTACAGTGGCCAACGCATGACACGACCCAGATTCCCACATTCATAGAAGTGGAGAGTGCTCTGATCTGACACCTCCAGTTCTGAGATATTCTGCTTTAGCTCAAACTGCCAATTCCATCTGTTGGGTTCAGGCCCACATCTGAGCAAGATTCAAGGCATAACACATGCTGCTTCTGACAAGGGACAGGGATGACTGTCAGTGAAGGTCACTGGAACGAGTGGAGCTGATCTCCTAGCATGTAAGTAATCATGCAGTGAACTAAACACAAATGCAGGCATTCCCCCAGTCTGTTCCCCCCACTCTGACCTTGCATTACTTGCATTAAAGGAAAGGGTACAGCAACTGTCAAATCAATAACCTCCCTTTTTGCTTATGCTTCACTTTTTACCCATGACCAGGGCTGGGCTGTTCAGAGTTTTTAGGTCTTTTGATCCACCAAGATTAATTGCTTTTAATTTTTCCAAGCAGTCCCCAAAAGCACTGGATGAGTACTTTACTGATGCAAATGTAGAAGCCAGCAGATAATTCAGTCTGATCTGGTCACAGTCTGAGTTCTGGCTGGAGGCTACCTATGAATCACACAGGTATAGGTATAGTGTGAAAATATTCTGAAGAAGATTCAGGAGCTTCTAACTGGTGATAACTTGACATTCCATGTGAAAACCTGTTCCAGGAAACTCAACATCTTCTTCAAACACTCAATTTACACCTTAAAAAGAATTTTCCTTGTGTCTATTCATTTCTCCTTGTTGAGCCACAAATATTTCAGGAAACAATCACTGGAAAGAAAGTCCATAAAAACAACTGTTATCAACTAATTTCTGGAAAATGATTTTCTGTAGTTCTGTGTTCAGCGGCAGCAGAAAGGTTGCTACATCAGGGCAAGCGTCATCAAGGCTCTAGTGCGTGCCCAGCTCCAAGCTGGAAGCTCAGGATGATTATGCTGGGGCCACAGAAGCCCACTGCCATGCTGCATTGGAAGAGGGGAGGGTGTCCACCCAAGACCCAAAGGTGCCACGTAGCCTTGTAGGGCCCCTCTAGCAGGAACCACAGTACCCTTTGGACACCTCCCTCTGCCACCCACGTAAGACAAGTTCATTTTCAGTTCAGTGCCCAAAGGCAACATTTGGGCTGAAATCCCACATTCCTTCCTCCTGTGCAGTGCTTCATGATGTTGCTTACGTTGCAATCTCCTTCAGGACTGCAGCTTGTATATACATCACGGGCTCTGCCCGGTATCACTGATCACAACAGCAATATCTAATTCAAACAATGAGAGCTTTTTTTAATTTGTGTGAATTTCCTTTGATGCTTAAATAACATAAAACCAGCAAAACAAAGTGACGCTCTCATCTAAATTACTCAGGAGAATACAGTAAGCTGTTCTAGGCTGTCAGATGCAGTTGTAATTAGGTGCTTTTAGAAGTATATCATCTATTTTATCTGTTATTTACTGTACATGCTATATTTATTGTGCTGAACATGTTATACTCCTGACAGATGACTGCAGATTTCTCGGTACGTTATTGTCTGGATGCTGTTGCTACACCGTTTTTGAGAGTCGGAGACAAACCAATTGGGTTCTGACATTTATTTATCTTCTTAGAGCAAATCTTTTTGTCTGGGAGATATGTGGGACTCCTAAAGAGATGTTACACCGCCTCATGCTAATCCTCCTTAGCTCACGGATTACTGACCTAACGCACAGTGACAGCCCTTTGGGAGCCAGCGGCTTGCACTGCGCTGAGCTGCTGCATGGGCGTGCAGAAGTGCACAGCCTCCTTGCACCAAACCCACAGTGCCACTCTCTGGGACCCCACAAGAACAGGCTGTCCTCATGCAAAACGACCCTCAGAGCTGTTGCTAGAAGAGCTCAGTAAGCTCGTCTTGTTCATTGAAGGACACATTTCACCCTCAGGGAGCAATGCCCCTTGCTTAGAGGTTCACAAAACCCAAGGAGGTTTTCAGGAGAAGAAATTCAGGCCAGGTGCTAGCTCTGTCTTGGCACAGTGCAAACGCCCCCAGAAAGCAGAGGTTTGCCCCTGCCTGGGCTATTTTAGCCCCAAGAGCTGAAAGGCAGCACTGCATTCCTTGTCATGCCCACTCGCCTGTACACACATCAGGAACTACTGGAACAGTTTCCCTTCCCAAATACCGAGAAAACTGATGAGTAAAACCTCTAGCTACCTGGCAGCACAACTGCAAAAACATCTGGTAAATACTGAGAAGCTGCACAGCCTGTTTATGTAATCAGCCTCTCCCATTTCCTTCTTCCAAGTTGCTTGCAAGTCTCATCTTGAAGAGGACCTCCCCCCAGCTTTTCTGTAGAAATAACTTAGGAATGGAGGTAACCCCAGATTGCTTTTTGCCAAAGATGAGAATATTTTTTATAGGATTACTAAGAACTGTAACACAAAGCTTGAACAGGAAAGCATCAAAGTTCACAAAAGGAAATAAACTGGAGACCCTGTGGAGCTGGTTACAATGAGGCAAGGAAAAAAAACCTTTAGTTAATTACTCTACAGAAACACTGCTAATTTAGCCATAGAAATTGTAGAAATTGAGACTCCTTGTCTCAATTGTCCCTGCAAAAATTTAGACTCCTAACAGTGAGTTTATATCTTCTACAGACACCTTCAGCCTGAACCTCCCTGCCAGGAGCTCCTGACCTACAAACCAGCTTCAAAAAGTAAAGGTCTCCCCTGAGTCTGCTCCTCTCTCAGCCCAGTGGCTGCCAAGTGCTGTCTTCCAAAAGCAAATCAGGTTTGTAGAGCCCCTGGCTGCACTGACCCCAGGAGCAGAAGGCAGAGCTGCCCCCATAGGAGATGTTTTTATTGTCTCTGTCTCACAGTGAGAAAAAGCTGCACCTGCAGGGAAATCACAGCCAGGCACTGAAGATTAAGGGAAGCAAATTGAGACTTTGCTGGAGGAGAAAGGGAGTAAGGAAATGCAGATAGACCCTTGTAACCCTTGAGGGATGAAAGATACAAATAAATATGTATGATCCGCCTCACCTTCTTACAATCCCATATTTTGCATCTTTTGGGTAACAGAGGGAGTGGCAGTGCAAGTGCTGTGTTGCAGAGAATGTCCTCAGTACACAGATGGATCTCAGAAAGTGAAAAACGCCACAGGGTAACACAGAAATTTTCCAAGTGCATGGACAACTGCAGAATCTGAGCTGTTCTGTCATCTTTGCATGCTATGTATGTGAGAGTCATGGGAATTTGAAATGGGCAGTGAAATAGTAACACAGACATTTTTTAGTGATCGTATATCAACTTAAAAAGTGAATGAGATTATACAGCAGTTCTTCCTCTGGTTCACAATGTTAATACTGCTGGGTTATGCTGTAAAGCCTACCTGTTAGTCTGGCTGGCTACAAGCCTCTAAAATATGCGTTTATAAATCCTTGAGAAGAAAGACATAAAAGGAAACAAACGACAGCTGTGAATTGTGGCTGTGATGAATATTGTCATAATAAATTCTCTCCTCCACCCAAAGGAGCAGTGAGGGATTCCTTCTGCACCACACCATGTTTTTACAAGTCAAATACAGCCACTCGTTCAATTTATAGCTTGCCTTTGGCCTGAAAGTCTTAACACATATTACATGAGCTCAGCTGTGCATGATTCAAAATTATTTGCTTGAGAATATTGTGTTTCTAGATAATTTAGGTTGAGATTTCCTAGCCTGTTCAAGGGCTTTTGCTACCCAAGCCAAAGTAACTGAAGCATCTAAACCTCTGGGAGGGTGTCAAGCCATAACCTTTTAGAGATGTTGCAACACAGCTTGTTTCTACAGCTATAATTGCAAGAGGAAGAGATGCTGAAATGATAGTCAAAACAAATGACAGTCAAACTCTGTATTAAAGTCTGCTTCCATACAAAAACTGAGCCTTTTGCAACACTGTGGTCCTTAACAGAGTTGTAATATGTTATCAGTCACGAGTTCCCTGCCTTAGCTCGACTTGCTGTTGCTACAGAAGAGGACAACAACTTAAACTACTTCTGGATACTTTGGCTGAGGTTCAGCTTCACTCTGAACAAGACTGGCAATGAAAAATGAATCCATTTACACATGATGGCTACACATTTTGCCATATCTTTATTGCACTTTTACCACGTTGCAAACAATTCCACAAAAATGCTGCAAAAGTAAGCCTAGAGCTGCTGAAAGCAGCTTTTTACCCATATATGTATATATTTACACAAAACTATCAAAAGCAAAGTTGAGAAGTAGCAGCTCAGCTATGATAGTCTAGAAAGATAAGAGCTGCCACCTCTTTAAGGATAAATAGTACAACTTGTCATTTTACATCACTTTGTAAAACCAACATTCAAGTATTCCTGTCAATGCACAATTAGTGAAATTCCCTTCTGGTAACCACTGTATTTATTATTATCATTATTATTATTTTTTGCCTTTAAAAGTTCATAATGCCTTAACCCTTTAAATGCTGAGTAGCTGGAAAAAAGTAAAGCATTCAATTTAAATAAGATACAGTGGATTAGAGCACTTAAAGGGTTAACACAAAATCCTAAGTGGACTGTCACCACAAATAAAGTGTGAGTCACAAAGCTATGCCATCCCTCTTAGTTAAATTTGGTAGGTAGGTCTGGGGTTTCATAGCTATACCATATATAAATACAAAATATTAAGTAAAGGCCTCCTTTCTATACAAAAAGGACAGGAGGTGTTTTGCCATCAGACCGTTGTCTATTAATGATCTGAATATTTTCTCAACCTTTTCATAATCTCTTCTTAGGAACTAATGAAAAGCATCACGTTAGACTGATTTTTCTGAATGAGCTAATCCTTTGCAGAGTCTACACTTAACCTACTCTGGGAACAATTATATCTCATTTCTGAATTCACTGAATTCACAAAGTGGCATACACAGTCTTTTGCAAGACTTTATTTTTTTTTTTTCCTTTTTGAATCTTCTTTACTTGGCTGGTAAAAACGTAGCCTTGCGATTTCACTACCTCTCAGTCGCAACAGTGTTAATATCAGTGTTAAAGTCATTTTCAACCACATTGTCATAACCATCCTTTTCTATACAGTCACTAACAGCCTTGAGGACAATCCGCAGCCGCCTGTCCATTGCCTCCAAGTGAGGCTCGTAGAGAATGGGAGCTATTTTATCTTTTAGCAAAGATTCCTTCATCAGGAGACTGAGTTTGTATTCCTCCTTGGCTAACAACTGTAATCGCAGATAGGTAGACTTCCTGATTCTAGGAGAAAAAGGAAAAAAAAAAAACAAAAAATTAGTGTTTTCATCACTTTCGATCTCAACAGGGGTAAGAGGCTTGTGATCAGCACAGAGATAATAGCATAAAAATGTTATGTGATCTGAAATGCTACGAATCAAGCACTGTCATTTTCTGGATGAATATTTCCATTTTCACTTGGCTAGTGATCTTTGGGAGCCTTTAGAAATGGAGCTCTCATGCAAACTTGAAACTCTAAATCTCACTTGTCCACCAAAACTCTTTGTTTTCGGCATTGAGGAACAGCTTTGAGAAGCAGTACAACAAGCTGGGGGAAGTGTTCCCACTTGACTTCAATGTGGATTTTGCTTTAATAAAGCCAAATCTTAATAAAGTCTCTGTCTCAACAGCTCTGAGACACGCTCCTGCTGTCAGATCTTTATTCAGTAAAGCACTTCAGGATGTCAGTGCCAATGCTCAGGGACAGCTAGGGTCAGGCTCACCAGGCAGGATCACAGCATCCCCTTGTCTCCAAGGCTCAACGTGGAAGATGCACTTGAACATTTCAGTCCTACTAGTGGAAATAGCTGTATAAAATGGGAAACAACTACAGACATGAAACATACCTGCAGCACTGGTTTAAAGGCACCAATATGGAAAGTTCATCATGGGAATATTTTCCAAACCTATTTAAGGGTAAAAACAAGAATGTAACAAAAGCTGTTTTAAAGACTCACTTGTACACCTCTTTTTTCATTTCAGGAAATGGAAGTAAAAAGTTCATAGCTGTATGTGTTCTGCTTAACAGGGCTGAGGCTGAGCAAGATGGGACTCCAAGTTCAGCCACTTATTTTGAATAAATGACATAGTATAGGGGGGTTCGTTTTTTCTTTTCTGAAATGGGGGATACACATTTATTTTGTACCCTTCTCTGCTAAACCATTCTTCTTATAAACTCTAGGGTATGGACAAGGCAAACACATAGTATACAGGAGTTTGGTTTCCCTTTGAGGCTTCTAAGACTGCCCTATTATACCAATAACTGCTAATAATTCACAAATTATAGGATGCAAAAGCATCTCACAATGGCTAATTTGAAGTAGTTAGTTGGGCCAAAATTGTTTCCTTTTTCAAAAAGATTATTGAAGGTACTTACCCTCTTCCATTATCTAAGTGGATAATAAATGTTTCATTTCCAAACTTTTCAAAGGTTTCATAGTGATGTCGATCCATGTTACCTGTGGAGACAGAAGAACATTCTCATTAAGGCTTAGCTGTGCAGGGGAAGGAAAGCACCCTTGAAATAGGGATGTTAATCCACGTGACTTAACTAATAGTTTTGATCCATAACCAAACATCCTGCTTTCCCTTGATTAAGAACTTTGTCCAAATTTCGGGTTGCCTGACAAGCCAAAACAAAATGGCTCTAACATATGGAGCAGGATGCTACTGGTACAGCTGAACCGCTCTCTTTGGGCACTCATGACAGACAGACACATGATCTCCATTTTAAGGACAATGTGCAGAGTATTAGTGCCTAGCTAAGAGTTTTGCCTTCATGGTGGGGATCCTGAGTCACTTCTAGATGCCACATATGGCTCCTGAGCTGATTTGGCCTCTCCTGCTGCAGTCTATTGCAGAATCTCAGTAGTGGAAATGGCAGAGGATATGTCCATGCTGGCATGTGTCCAAGGATCAAGTATGAATGTTGGTACCTTGCAGCAGGACAGGTTTCATATACAAATGTCCCTGTGTTAACCACCAAGTAGGCTTGGAATAGGTCACTGTTAAATGTTAATAACTATATTATTGTGNTGGAAAAAAAAAAAAAAAAAAAGAAACAACCTTCCTGATATATACCATAGTTGCCTTTGTGACAAACCAATACTTCTCCACCCCAAAGTCCATAGAGCAAGCAGCAGGGAGTACTGCTGCAGGATGAAAGCAATGTGCCAGTAATGAACAGTCTTTGCAGAGGCATGCAGGAGCCATCCATAACAGCAGTAAGGCATTCACTAAAGCAAATTGTGAAGCCCTTGGCTGTTGTGAAGGAGACTAGCATGACCTGCATTCATCACTGTGCATTTCTGAACATCTTTATTCCTTTAATCTGCACTGATGGGAATACATAACCATGTAAATCTGTATTTTCTCATAATCATCTAGAATGGCATATACTGTAAATGCAGCTTCAACCATGCTCAGCAAATTGCTGAGCTATGCAGAGTGGTGTAGAAGGAAGAGGTTCTTATTCTAATTAAATGTTGCATTTAATTTTTGAAAGAGATGAAACATACCCATTAGGAAATCAAAAACTGTCATATCCATTATATCCAGAATTCTGGTCCCACTGTCATACGGGGGTGTTTGTTTAACCTCTTCGCAATAATCTGGATCAACTTCCCATCTGGAAAAGCCAATATTTCGATATTTTATGTGACATGCAAAGCTTACTGAGTATTAAAAAAATAAACTGTTTTTTTTTTTGCAAAGATCTAGTTGTATCATGTTAGATTGAGGGCAGGGTCAGGTGGAGGCAGCAGACTCCTCAGGCTGCTTTCAGTAATGCAAGCAACTGATAAAGATTGTGACTGATGAAAAAGGAAGAAAATCACAAGACTGAAAACCATGTGGCTAACAGGTTCAGGATTTAGGAGACCAGCTGCACCACTTGCATGTTTTCATATGGTGAAAACATTTGAGACTTGTTTAGGGCTGCTGATAGCAGTGAATCTTTCTCTTTCTGATAGGACTCAGGTCCCATTGCATCCTGTCAAAACCACTGCAGGTATCTATCCCACAAGGGAATTATGACACTGAAGGTCATTTCAGGTTCAGGACCATAATCCAGAGCTCCTTGCAACTGCAAGTATTCTGTCCTCTCCCAGTAGCTGGACCCACTGAAGAAATGCAAATGTTCTCCTAGACCTCAGTGCTTTAGATGAGGTAAAGGACGCACTGCTTTATCTTCCTGTTGTCATTTGGACAGGTGAACGAACCCTCTGCTCACCACTACTCACTCTGCTTTCTTGCGCTTGTGGTAGGAACGTCTCCAAGGGTTTCTCCAGGTTTTCCTTTTAGCTAAGGACAAATCAGGAAGGAATGCAGCTAGAGACCCTTCAATCTGATCTGGTTTTCCACACAGGGCGTGCTCAGTTGAGCAGTAGTAGGAGCATTCGCCGTAGAAGCAGATGTTGTTGGCTGGCAAATAAAGGAAAACAGTTTCAAAACCTAGTCTTAAATTAGTGTTCAAGAATTCATAAAAACACTGATGTATGTGAAAGAACATAAGTAGACATAAAGCTGTGACCCAGAACCCACTGTTACCACACACAGTTTTCTTCCACTGAAACCACTAGAAAGACTGATTTATTTAAGTGGCTGGGATCATGCCCTGTGCTGAGCTGTCTGACTATATCCAATTTATTTATATTCCAAACCCACAAAATGTACTCTTTTTCTTCCTTTCAGCCCCAGACTGATACAGCCTTTTGCATATATTTGTTACCCCACACTAAATGGGGTGGCTGGAGCCCCAAACCCTGCAGCTGAACGATGACAGATGATCAAAATTAAGCCAGCTTTCCAAACCTTGGCTTGTTTCTTTACGAACAGACAACAACATTTTGTCCATTTACTTGCTGGGATGAGAACTGGCAGCTTTACTAAGGAGAATTATGTAGCATGCAGACTCATGTGGGGGTGCGTGGGGAAGGTGGAAATAGCACAGATGTAAATCTTTCAGCACACATCCCAAACAGAAATTTTCTCCTCCACACATCACATTACCCCAGCAACCACAGAGAAAGGACCTGCAGCAGGTTTTGGAGAGTGTATTTCCTCAAAACTTCCCCAAAGCTGCCACCACACATTCTGCACCCACAGGAACCATCCACCTCTTTATTAGAACCCCTTCCCTCCGGAGGTGGGGGAGATCAGTTCAACCCCAAACCCCCCAAGGTAGGACTGTGACCAAGAATAGGAGCATGATGCTGAGCTTGTCGGTGTGCAACAACTTTTTCTACAATTGCGTTTTGCACTTAAAATGTCATTAGAAGAAGACTGTGCGCTTTCCTTATGGCAGCACACAAACACAGAAGTCACATTGCTTCCTAATTCCCTACAAGGCCTCTAAATTCAAATATTACTTCGGAGCTATCCTCCCTTTGGGCAGGAGTAAATGAGCGTAAATGCAGCAGGAAGGTCTGGTTCATGATGGAGGTTGTCTTCTGCATGCTCTTGGCTCAGAAAGGCAGGCTGGTGGGCTGTCATCACAGCAATGCCCATCAATGGGATGTCCCCTAGTCCTGAGACATGTGCCCACAACCCAGACCCAGTCTAGGGATGCACACTGCTGGTGTGAAAAGGGAGATAAGGAGTGAAGAGGGCAAGGAGCAACGCAGGCCTCAGTGGCATGGGAATAAGAGGAGGGATGGTGAAATGGCACAGGGCTGCAGCTGGGGGAGCAGGAGTGGGAGAAGGTGGAGAAGTGAAGGTCTCTGCATTAATAAGCCGTATTACAAAGGGCTGACTGCTAACCCTGGAATTATAGCAAATAATCAGACTAAAAGGCTAATGTTTTACTGCTTGACAGTTTGAATCAGCTCTTCTTTTCCAGGCCTCCACCAACAGTCATCGATTTGTCCATTAAATTGTGGTTACTTTATGCTGGACAGACACTTTTCAAATCCCCCTATTGAGACTGGCTCTAAGGGTCACCCATGTGTCTGTCCTCAGGTACAACTCCTACCCAAACTGGATATTTACATTCACACGGTTGGCTCACACCAGTTAAACACATCCTGATTCACTCCAGAAATATTTATCCTGTGGGCACAAATCTTGCTGACAACTACTGAAAGGAAAGTACTTAGGAGAAGAGAAAATGAAGAACAGAAATAACAAAAGCAAGAAAGGGAGCACTCAGAATATCTGTACTTTTCTTTTTGTTATTTAAAATGCTTTATCATGCAGAATATCCTTTTACAAAATATTTGAAAAGCTTCATTTCAGATACACTCAGTCCCTTAACAGTTTAATTAAAGGAACAGTAGTTGCAGCCTTCCCATGGGCTAAGAAATGACCACATCCTTGGCCAATAAGCCACTTATGGCTATTTCCACCACACGATGCACCTCTTAACTTCTAAGTAGAAACCCCACTCATTTTTCCTTTTGAGCAGCTCATTAATACAAGTCTTGCAACCCCTTTTTCAAATCGTACGGGAAAACAGCAAACCCTGGGTTGGAGGGGGCTCTGGGGGCTCTGAGGCAGAGCTGCAGGCCAGCCCTCACCTCAGTCAGACCAGGTTTGCCTTCTCTTCCCCAGGTCAAACAAGGCCAAATCCCCCAGGTCCTCATTGTACACCACCAGATGCTCCAGCCCCAGAACCATCTCAGCGGCTCTCACTCATTCCATTAGCCTAAAATCACGTGCAAAACCAACATCTAACCAAAGCCAACCTGACGCAAGCTGCGGGCTCGTGGCCCTGCACTCTGTGATCTCTTAACGGCTTCATTTTTAAAAAAGCTCTTGCAACATGGGCTTCATGCAGTTTTTTCCAGGGCTAACACAGGTGCCTCAATTTGCTTTTGATCATCCTGGCAAAACTAGGAGGGCTCCAGGCCTCCATGTGGACCTCTTCCATAATTCCTGATGAAAGTGAAAAGTTGTCCAAGCACCTGCAGGCAGCACCGTGAGCTGCAGATGGTCTGCGGACAGGAGGGGCATGTTGGGTCGTTAGGAAGGCTGGGTTATTCTCAGCCAATAAAAATGGGGGGAAAGCATCTGTGATTTGCACATTTAAAAGAAACGATGGCAGAAAAAGTGTTTCAAGGTGCTCCAGGCTGCCAGAAGGGACAATTTACAAGAAATCACATACAGATGCTGCCGCTTGCTGCAGGCTAGTGTGGAAGAATTAGGAGATATAAAGAGCCCCCTGATTTCCCAGTGCCCACTGATGCGGTAGGAAGGCAGGGCTCTCCCCAGCTGCAGCCAGAGCCAGCGTCTGCACGGACTCAAAGCTGCAGTGGGCTCATGTTTGATTTGGCTGTGTCAGCATCACCTGCTGCTCTGTGCAGGGAGGGAACCCACTCATATTTATCTTGATCGCCAGAGACAATTTATCTTGCAGGGCTGGACAACCTCACTTCCCACCTGGCAGCAGGAGGCCAACACTTGGTTATCTGTTGCTGCACCGGTTTTGTAGTGAGCAAAAGGCACAGCAATGCCCCTCCTGCACTATCGCAGCCTCTTCTGCACACTATGTAAATCTGACCTTTCAAAAAAGGAATTATAACAAACACAGCATTTTGCACAGCGGGGAAGATATATACTGTGTTTAATAGTTTGCTTCCAAATTTAACTTCGGGAACAATGAAACCCTGCTTGGTACTGTCAACGGAAGCAACTGGGACTAACCAGCTGACAGTAATCATACACTCATATTCAGATAAATCTCCAGGAAAGCTTGGGGGCTATCGCAGCCATCATGTAGGCTGCTGCAGGGTGACTCAGCTGGCACACGGGCTGCTCTGCTCCTGCCGGGCTCCTCCAGCTATTTACTTTCCTGCAGAGCTTCATTGCCCACAACAGGAGCTCAGCCTCCAAGCCATGGCAGGATGCGTCCTGTTCTTAGGACAGTAAATGTGTGGTAAAAGCAAAAAGCTTTTTCTGAGAGCTGGTGTTCTCTCAGACATACAGCACTCACTCTCCATCACCCCTATCTGATTTCTGGGGGTAGTGGAAGTGACAGGGTGCTGGATCTCAGGTGATTATTAAAGAAATTAACTTCACTGATGGATGCAGAATAGACATCCTGATATGCCTACCCTAGTTCTTATACACAGCAAGTGAGACGAAGCAGCCTGCTTTATCTGGGGAAATATGTTCACCTTTAAGGTTTCTTAAAAATGCAGAAGTAAAGAGGTACCAAAGACAGAAGAACACACTTCTCATTTAGGACTTCCAAGATACAGTAACAAGGTTCTTGGAAACCAAAGTAGGTGACCCACATTCAGCATGGCATGCTGAGTGGGAAATTCCAGCTGGAGACACAAACCCAGCGCTTCGACGGGAGTCCCACACTGAGAGCAAGGGCTGGCCTTTGGAAGGCAACAGCAGGAGTCCCACAGTGCAGCTGCAAAAGGAGTATCCACCAGGGATTAGTGCTGCTGCTGGCTGGGCAGAAATGGCAGCAGCAGCACTGGCAAAGCAGAAAGGGATATTTACATACGCTGAAATGTTCCAAGTGCTTTGAATGTGCAGCATGCAAACTCCTTCTTCATCAAAAAACAAAACAAAACAAAATTGTTTCCCTCAAAGCACAACAGAGGCAAGAGAATCCTGAACGGTGTTGCAAATGTCTGACTTCCATTATCTGAGGATGAATGGACACAATTCGTAATGAAATCCAGCAAAAATCACCATGCCTGGTGATCGAAACTCCAACTAATTACAACAATTAAGAACCAGAGAGTGTACGTGTACTCATCTGCACATTTTCTGTGCGTCATCCTGACAGCTGAACAATAAATCTTCTTGAGAAGAAAAGGAACAAGTGGAGATACCTTAAAGCAAATTGCTTGGCAGAGCAATTCTTTTATTAAGATTTGCATGACTCTTAACAGAGGACATTTTGCAAGCCTGTGCAATTCAAGTACTGGAATGAACCCTGAATATTTACTAATGCAATGCATGAAAAGATCTTTCATTTACCTGCTCAAAATAATAGCTAATTCAGAATTGCTATTGTTTACTGAGAAAACAAAAAGCAACAAAGAAAAAAACCATAATCCCTTGGAACTGATTGATATTAACAAAAACATAGTGCTTACTAGCTGTGTAACATTGATTTCTTTAAGCTGCCACCTCAATTACTTCCAAAACGAAGGCTGACATCATTAATATGTCTCTTTTTTTCCTAGCAAATTACCTTTCATTTGTAAGAGTAGCAGGGCTACCGCAGCCTGCCCTACTGCAAAGGATGTAAAATTAATTTAAATAATTACTGACCTAATTCCATTTCTCACGTTCAGTCCAAACTGCCTGGAAGAGCACTTTTCTGCAATCTGCTTTGTCTCCGAATGCAGCCTAATGCATCGCCCGACCCTGGCCCTGCCTGCTCCCAGCCTGAAGAAGGATGGGTGGATGGATGCATGTCATGTGCTGCGCAGCAGCATCTGCCTGAGCTGCCTGTCAGGAAGAGACCTAAACCTCCATTTCCATCCCTGATGGGACAAGCGAGGTGGCTCAGGTGTGGAAATGCAGGAAGGTCTCTTCCAACACATCCCCATAATGGTCTAGGGAAAAACACCATGCGTTAGTCATGATGCTCATAATGAACCTCTGAGGGTTAGGCAGGCGTTTTATTGCAAATTATGGTCTCCCAGCCCAAGAGAAAGAGTTTTGTATAAAATAAATTACATGCTTGTTGCATGGAGAGGGACACGCTGCTGGCAGACACGACCTGTCCCTATGACCAGTTATTATCACCAGATACTGCTGGGGAGGGGGATGCAGAGGCACAGCCAAACACAAGGCAGTCCCAGAGGGGCCTCGATAGCTTTGTGGGGCTGCACAAACTGGTTCTTGCAAGTATCCAAGTAGTACAACAGAATTAATTGCTTAATTTAGGATTTTATCACTTTTCCATTAGGCATTAATTAATGCCTGCCTTTTAAGGTCAGTATGAAATACAAGACAGAGGCTGGGCATATGCTAATGAAAATCCTACTAATTAAATGGCGGTTTTGTAGGGAAGAACTCTGACGAGTAACCAACATGATTTAAGCAATGTATATTGATTTAGGAAATGTAAAATTGAAAGAAAAAAATAATTGCTTAAGCATTTTATTCTCTAAGAAAGCCTGATTCATAGTTAATCAAATATTCTAATTGAATTTATCTGAGGCCTCTAAATAAATTTGAATAAAGGATTATGCTTGGATCATCCTTAGGCTGTCTGGAATTTTGTAATGACAAGATCTTTATCTTCATCTAAACCAGCAGCCTTAAATCTGCATTTCTGTGCTGTAGCTGCTGTAAGCTGCTTGACACCCAAGCACAGTTTTGTAATTCTCAGAAATCACTCAAGTTCACCCCTAAGCCTCGATATATAACCTGGGAAGACTAAAAAGCAAGCAAGCCTACTAATCCTTGTCTTACTTGCTAAAATGCAAGCAAAATGTCTTGTATTTCAAATGAGACAAAGTATCTTGTGCACATAACAGAACTAAGAGATTTTTTGGTGATCTTTCATGGGAAATTACTTGCCTAAAAATTAAACAAACAAAAAAAAAGTAAACAGACAAGGAGGGAGAGAGGGAGATAAAGGGCCTGAGACAAGAGCCTGGTTGGCGTGCGCAGCATGCCTGCACACATTTGTGAACACCATCAGTTGTACGGGTAAAACTGGGGCATGCATAACGCAGGGTAAGATGAAACCTCTTGTAATTGTGTAATGTATTTCACAAGTGAAGTTACTGGAATAAATAACGGTCTGCTCATCCCTGTCCTGCAGAGCTGAACATAAATATTAAGCTAAAAATAACAGCCACAATAATGACTGTATTGGTGCTCACAAGAGTGTGATAAACATTTTAAGAGAGAAAGCTCTGCAGTGACGGGGTTCTGCTTTCCAGCTAACAGCATAAAGCATTGCTGCCTTGGGAGAATCTGTGCCGAAGGCTTCGGGTGTTGGCTTCAGGGATCTGAGACAAGCAGCTGCTGGCCAGTCACACAGAGCTCAGGAGAGACCTCTGGAGATTTCCTCTCCAGATTTCCTGTTAGACAAGTCACAGCCCAAGTTCAGGAACGCACACTTACATGCAGCTGAACTAATACGAGCTAAGCTCCCTGAACATAACTACAAGCTTAACACTGAGCATTTCCCTGTATGGTCTTTCTCTACGAACATCCTTCAGCATGTATTTTTGTGCCTTAATTCAGAGCCTTAATTTCTCCATTTCATCACACCAGAGGCTACCTCCCTTTGCTGTCCTTACCTGTTTTTGTATATTCTGATAGCAGGATGTGCTTTCACCTCATGTTTGTACCATTCCCACTCTGTGGAGCTCTGTCCTTGGCTACAGCCACCAGATGTTGTGAAAGAGTGAAGAATAGTGGGAGGTGTCCCTGCCCGTGGCAGGGGGGGTGGAACTAGATGATCTTTAAGGTCCCTTCCAACTCAAAACATACTATGATTCTATGGCTGTACGAATAATAGAAATAGAGGGCGGTAATTGTTCCTGGGGCCAGTCCTAAAAGTAGGTATGAGGACTGAGACCAACTCAGATCCCTTCTACTTCAGCCTCTGGACAGTGGTGAGTGTGAGCTGGAAGCAGGAGATGTTACACATCTGCTTGATGTTGTTTCAACCTCCTCTTGGAATAAAAACTGAGGTATGTGACTCAGGGAAAAGTAGGTTTTGGTCCTCCATTAAAAACTGAGAAATAAATGCATCTGACCACCAGAAGTGACAGCTCACATAACACTAGAAAAAAGGTCTAAATAACTAATGGGCTAAGTAATAAGGTTTTGGGTAAACTGAGAGCAACAGAAGAAATTGCTTTAGAAATTGCTCTGCGTAAAACATTTGTTGAATACATTGCTTTTGTGAACATAAAAGCTTGTCTCTGCGGATAATTCATCAAGGGGAAAGGCACTCAATTCAAAACAATACAGCCTTCTTTATGTCTCCACATTTATATTTATACAAAGGTCTAGAAGACAGTTCCATTAGAAACATCTGAGCAATTAAGAAATCTACACCCAAGCCCCATCCCTGGCTGTGTCCAAGGCCAGGCTGGATGGGCTCCTGGGCAGTTTGATCTAGTGAGCCAGTGGCTGGCAGCCCTGTCCACGGCAGGGGGGCTGGAACTAGATGATCTCTGAGGTCCCTTCCAACCCAAGCCATTCTAGGATTCTATGATTCTATGATTCTACACATCGTTCCCTTAAGTACGTGTTTGGCGGGATAGAAAGAACACAGTGCTATTTCCAAGACTACCTGGTGAGATGAAGAATGTTCTCCACAGTTTCTTGTCGCGAGTAACATCTCGTATTTCCCTCGTCATGTTAACCAGTCTGCCTGCGACCGGTGGAACGCGACGGAAATCCAGGATCCTGGCAGAAAAGGAAAGGAGGCAGTTCATGTAAAGGATTAAAAATATAGTGACAGTGAAGGATTTTAGGAAGGTTCATTACACTCTGAAGGCCGTTTATCTGTGGCCTTTAAGGAGGAAAAACCCCATCAACTTTGAACTAGAGAACCCTTTCGATAATATACTACAAAATACGTCCTGAATATTCTCAGCTCTGACTTGCCTACATAGTATGGAGCAGACACGACATACAGAAGAGCATGGGGACATATTGTTCCACGAAAATAAACAAGTGACATAAAATTCCAGAAAAAAGAGACAGTAGAGACTTGGTTTTGACGTTGTGCCAATTCAGGGTTGTTATGTATTTTGTTCACCAATTTTTAAGTGACTTGAGGAATGGGATTTCAGCCTCTTTCTTCCATAAACACCAGCTAATAAATCTGAAAACTAGTATTTTTTTTTTTTTCTGACTGTCTTAGTATTTGTTTGATTTATTTGCTTCTGTTCCTCCCTTACACCAACATAAACGATCTCCCTGAAACTGAGTTTTCCCAGGGGCAAAGGCTGGGTAAAAAGCCTTTCTCAACTCCAAACTTCTCAGATTTAGTAGATCATTAAAAACTCCCTGCAAAGCAGTGCCATTAGATACAGTGAAAGAGCAAAGTCCCCATACAAAGCCTCCCCATAGGTGGGATTTTTATGTCCACTTTCTAGATTTTCTACACTGGGTAGCAACTGCTTTTTCTGCTTAGCATGTGGATATTTAGCATACCTCCCTGCAGGAACACCATTAAATTTTTTTCCTGCAGCACCATCTGTTTATAATGGCAATATAAAATATGAAACGGAGTGGATCAACACCAAGGTCAACAACCATAAAATATGGAAGACCCTCTAAGGATGTGACCAGGATGGCCCTTAATGACCAAACTAATGACCAGTGTGCCACACACTGACATGTTGCCTCATCCTGACCATCAAACCAGAAGACATCAATAGTACAGGTATCCCTAAATAATTCATGTCTCAAGACTCCAAACTTTTGCAAGGATGTTTCTTGGCATTTCAGAGTTTGAAAGAAGCTTCAGGTCTAACTCAGCCTGTGAAATGCCATAGTTTGTAGCCTTACTATTAAAAATTCTTCATGAATAATTAATTCTTATTCCAAATCTGAGCTGGCTGAGAATGTCCCCAGTCCATTTCCAGCACACACTGTACTGTCCCTGCTTGAAGGCACATCTTCAGCCAACAGGAACATGGGATGACCATCAGTGTCCTCTCCCTCCTACTATTTTGTGGTCTGAACATGCTCCTGATATGGGACAGCCCCAGCTTTTGGCTGTGACACCAGAACTCCCTTTCCATTGCAATTATTCCCCTCTCAACACTCACATGGTTCCCCATGCCCCACCTGATTTGCCTGCCCTAGAGCTAATTGGGGTGAGCCAGATTCCCATTGCACTTATGTTACCTATTCCCCAGGGGATGTGTCCTCTCTGTATGTACTTTGTGATCATGGGGGAAATTAATTTCTCAGCTTCCCTTCAATATAATTTCTCTTTCTTATATAATTTCTCTTTCTTTTTGAGAATTACTTATTGCTAGGCTTCTCATTCCCACTGGAAGTCAGATTTCCTAACTTAATCTACCATTTCATCATCTTCCGTTTCTCTTATTCATGGCTTTTGCCCACTTTTGATCCTTCCCCCTTCTTAAAAGTAATTCAGTTACAGGGCTGGGCAAGCGTAGAAACTTATCACAATATTTCCTCTTTTTATTTTAATGCAAATCCATTTTACTTGCCTGTCCAAATGAAATGCTGCTATTTCTGCATTGTGTCTTTCATAGTCTGAGAAATAAAAAAAGTCAGGTGGGGTTTCTTGTTCTCTGGTTTGTCTGCAAAGAAAAATAAGGAAAGTGTTTTAATGAAGGGTTAGCATTTCTAAGGAGCAGTACTCAGGCAGCAGCATGTTATACAGGAGCTGCTTGCTTAATGGAAAGCCTTTCAATACTTCATGTGTGCGTTATTTGCCACGTAGCCTTCATTTTACCTTCTGTTTTAAACAACTGTAACAAAAAATAGGATTCCAAGTCTTGTGCATGCAGGCTGCTGTCACGAGGCTTCCACTCCAGGCTCTTGCTTTATCTAACAAGATCTATTTTATCACTCTCAAACATTTCGTTAGCGATAGCGGTGAAGATAATATCATTCTATTAAATTATCATTAACTATAATTATGAAATTTCCAAAAATAATAACATTTTTCTTTCATTTTTGGCAGCCATGCCTTTCCTATCTAAAATACGACTCTCCCTTTGTATTACTTGGAGCCAAAAGTGACATGTTTTTCTCATTTCAGAAGAAATGGGATCATTGCAGTTTGATGGCCACGACACATGTCATGTTTCAAAGAACATTAACAAGACCGTGCTCCTGAGAAGATGCAGAATTTGTTGTTTCTTCAGTTTAAGAAACAATAAAAAATGTCACTCTGATGGGAAAAAAAAAAAAAAAACACACTAAAGCTTGAACACCGAATGCCATGGAAAATAGAAAGCTCTGTATGACAGGAACAGATCTGTCTCATTTTAGGCAATTTTCCATCCTGATGGTTGTGGATGGAGCACAACTCAGGCAGTTGACCAGTACAATGTCTAGGCCCCACCAAAACCTGCACCATACCCTATTTGAAGTCTTAAATACGAAATAACGACTGCAAAGCTGTTCTGTAGAGCATCTGCAAGGGAGGACAGATCCCTAGAAGAAGAAAACATAATTTTCCAAAGCTCTTTCTCATTCCTTGCTGTTACAGGTGGCCAGCTGACAGCTCGTGCATCACCTGTACTACAAACCAGCAACTAAAACACAGCTTCTGTGCCCAGCACTTTGTCACAGCAAAGGCTCTGGGGTGGTGCTAGTGCAGAGCTCAAATCCGCAGAGAATTTGCAACAAGCTTCACTTGCAGAGCTCGCTGTGAATCTAAGGCTGCATCCAGCCATGCTTATTTCTACAAAGACCATCATTTCCCTCCCCACTGCAGAGGGTTGGAACTGGATGATCTTTCAGACTCCTTCCAACCCAAGCCACTCTATCATTCTATGACAAATACTGGACGATTGCTATCAGAGAGAGAACATCAAGATCTTCGACGGGTCTGGAAGAACTGGAGGTCAGAGGGAGGGGCTTCCAACACCCAGTGATACTCTGGCCAAATGGTGCAAATAAATCAGCTCTTTGGCTGCTAAGGGTTCACAAGGAGACAGGATGAAACTGAGCTTGGCATAAAATAAAAAAATAATACTGTGCTTTGTCTTCACAATACATGCAAAGGGGGAAGGATCACACCAACAAGGAGGAATATAGGAGAGCCAGATACTTGTGACAGGTCACACAATGCAGTGTGTAATCAAGGCCAGAGCTAGGAGACCTGCAATCTCGTTGACCATATTCCCCTCAAAACTGAAGAAATGAGTCTTGAATATAAATGTAGGAAAAGCAAAAAAAAAAAAAAAAAAAAAAAAAAAAAGGATTAAGATATTTCTGTTGGGCAGAAAATTACACATTTGTATATAACTCTCCCTCCCTTCCAGATTTTAAAATATCAGATTTCTTCAACAAATCAAAGAAAAAAAGACTCATCTCAAGCTTTTGCAAACTTTACACATAACAGCACAGCTGATAAGCAGCAGAAAATATTACTAATTAGCTAATCAATGCCATCTGCTTTTTATCTCCCAAGGACTTTACGCTAATCATGGCTGTTCCTTTACAAGAAAATCTTGCTCCAGAAAATGAGACTTAAAAAAGGGTCGATCTCAATCTTGCAAGCACAGCTCTCCCACAGCTCCCGACGCACCGGGCAGTCAGCACATCCCTGCCGGGATGGTCTGGTCTCTCTAATTTCACTTTTCTTTTTGCTCCCTGCCACCCCCGGCAATGGCTGGGTATATTATTCAGTTGGGATTAAGTATAGTGCTCCTGCAGGCTTCGACTTGTTTGTACATATTTCACTCCTGTCATAAAGTATTATTAAATGGTGGCGAGCCCTCCTAGAAAATCATGAACTTGATTGTCCTAAAACCTTCAGAAATGGACACCAAATCCGCAATGTAATCTAAACAATGGAAGTAAAGATATTTTTTAAACTTGACTATAGATCATGAAATAAACTTCCAAATTTCTTCGGTGCCTCATGTGTTTCTATCTGATTACCTACAGAAAATACCCCTCCAGCCACAATCCCCGTGGTCCATGTCCACAGGTACGGTGCCTACTGTGCTGTCTCTGGGAAATACTGGGTTCTTCTGAAGGCAGACTGGAAGCAATATTTATCAAAGTTCCAAGCTACCTTCTGCTCCTTTGCAAAGCTCTGCAGAACTAACATATAGCAGATCCAAAAGTGAAACTCTCTCCTTAAATAACCTTGAAAAACCCATTCTGATATCAACTACCCACATGAGAGAAGTGGAATGTTGTTTCTTGGAACTGACCTTAACTGGCAACAGTTTTATTCAAACAAATTGTTGTTAATTTGACATCTGCAGGAGCACCTAAAGAGATTTGCTAGTAACTCCTCAGCCACAGCGAGCTGCTGTACCACCAGCAGATGCTAGCACGTGTGACGACCATCGCTTAAGGTACATTACTGCATTTAAAAACGAGCCTAATGCAGCATCAAATCAATGGAATCAATGGACCGTTATGAGAATGGCTTTCACAGTGTTAAAAGGGCACGTACATCATAACCTTTATTTTTTAGTGTAAATGAATTTACACATGATTTTATTATGTTAAAAAACCTGCTACTGCGCGCAGTGTAATCAATGCATTGCCTGGTTTGCTGCTAATTCTTCAAATGATCTTCTATCCTGATGTGTGTGTATTGAGAGGTGGAAAAAACTAACATTCTATGAATCCAAACCCTGCTCTCAGTAACACAGGTCTGCAGTCTGCAAGCCCTGTCAGTTACTCTGGCTTTAGACTGTTTTAATGCTCTGAGTCTCGAATGGAAAGGCTGGGAAAGGAGTGTGCATTCTGAGCCCATTCCAGGTCAATTAAAATATCTTATAAAACAACAGTGGAGCTGATCCATCCCATAGCATGTTTTAAATCAGAGCTGCATTTTAAAAGGTGTCATGGTTGAGAACAGAGTTTAAGGAAGAAAAGGG
>VXAV01011004.1:4439-18919 GCA_013399715.1 Alectura lathami | reverse complement strand
CCCTGTCCCTGGAGACCTTCAAGGTGGGGCTGGACAGGGCTGTGAGCACCCTGACCCAGCTGTGAGTGTCCCTGTGCGCTGCAGGGAGTGGGGCTGGGTGGCCTGTGCAACTCCCTTCCAAACCCAAACCATCCTGTGGTTCTGTGATTCTACAAAGTAGAGGTTTTCTTGTCGGAAGAAAGGAAAGGTTATCTCTTTCTACTGATACAAAGGAAAAAAAAAAAAAAACACATTTTTTTTTTTTTTCCACAATATATACAAAGAAAAAGTGACCATCAATTTTTTTCAATCTTTCTCACCCATTTCTAAGTAGAGGTGACTTCAGCTCTTTATTTCTCCTTTTATTTCAAGCAACCCTTTCTGCAGACCAGCTCCTGAGCTCTTCTTTTACCCCCATTGATTTTCAATTATTTGGCTTGAACTATTGTTAGCTGAAGTCAGAGGTGAGTTTTGCTTAAACATTTATCACTATACAGCCTTTGTTTTTTTTCTGTTTCGTGTCCAGTTCCATCTGCACTGGAAGTGTTTCTTGAGGCTTGCTGTTCCTCTTTTCTCTACTTCTCTCTTGCCTTCCTTGCCCTCCTCTCCCTTCTGTCTCTCTGGCACTCTTTTGCTGTCTTTTCTTTCATTTTCTTCCATTTCCCCCCACCCCTCCTTCCTCCCCCGCTGCAGAGGCAAGGACCTGCCCCCAGGGCCAGCCCCTTCCTGCGCAGCCCCAGCTCACTGCTCCCTCCTTCACCATACAAAGCCAGCAGGTTTCTGAATTCCTTCCAGTTTAACTAAGGCTGCATTTGTTTTTAAAGTTTCTGCTTCTCCTTTTTGTATCTATTTCATGCATTTGGGCTTGTGATCGCTTGGAAAGCTTAATAGCATGTATGAATCACCCTGTTTTCACGAGGTCCCAGAATAGCATTTTTAGCAATTAAACTTGGATTGAACCTGACTCCTTTCTTTTGCCTATGGCAAGCTAACCCACAGACTGCAAACAAATTTGCATTGATGAGTTATTTTCTTGTGAGGAAGGAGGTGTGACCTTTTCTGGTTGTTGCTATGCACATGGATGTTTAGGGAAAGCAACTGCTCACGTCGTCTAATCGGGCCAAAACTGTGCAGCAAGGAGGGGCAGACGCCAGCTGACTGCGCTGAATGCCAGCCCTTGGGCGGCAGGGCTGGGGCTGCCTGTGGGGTGCCCGGACCTGGCCACCATGCCCTGCCCCAGCCCCGTGCCAGGGGGCAGCCGGCCACCGAGCAGGGCTGGGCTGCCTGTGACGTTAAGCGCGTGTTGGTAGGAGCTCGTGGGGCGTGACATATCGCGGCGCTGACTCTGGACCCAGAGAGCCCATCGGCACACTAATTAGCTGCTGTGTGTAATCCATGATAAAAAAAAATATTTACTATTACAACCACGCTCATTTGATTTCAAAATGAGGAGGCGTTTTTGAAATATGGCTGTGTTTTCCTGAGTTAAGGACACAGGCACATAAAGCGAACATTCTCCAGGGACAGGGTTTCACCAGCCCTTGTGAAGGAGAGCAGCTTGCACGACATGCCTGAGTGCAGCTGGCCCTAATGCTGCAGGTGTAATTAAACACAGGCAACACAGCTGAGAGTGATGGTGGCTTTTAGGGTGTCTTGGGATAAGCCTGCATGTGCTACATGCTCCTCTTGGCAATTTCTTCACAACAAAACATTTCTGGTGTCCTGCAGCTCCCAGTCACAAGTCATCGGCACTGGGGGTATGGTGATGCCCTGCCACTGGTTCTTTCCAGGTCTTTTCCTGTAAATATCAAACCTTTTTAGGACTGGGTCTCTTTATGATTGAAAATGTTGATTTATTACTGTTATCATTTCTGCGTTTGAAAAAAAAAAAAAAAAAAAAGAAGAAGAAAACAGAAGAAAATATTTAAATCTCCCGCTGCATGGTAGCTCATCAACTGGGATTTCTCTGGGTGTTTGTTATCCTCCCACTAGATTTTCAGCAGCCCTCAAAACCAGACACAGACAGAACCTTGCTGCCCATCGCTGATCTCCTCCCCACACGCACAGCGATTCAACTGCGCTTTTTGTGTCAGCATTTCCCAGCTTCGGTGCCTCCCTTCCGCACAGTTTGCACTCCCGGCTCCCGACCCTGTGAGTTGCGGTGTGGCTGTGTTAGCACTAAATGAGGTGAGGGAATGCCCTCTAACAAGGATGCATTGTCCCACCCTGCATCCAAGAACACAACCCCTAATCAGGTTATAGGTGATTTTAAAGTAGCCACAGATTTCTGATGAGCAATGAATCTTCACCTGTCGTAACAGTGCCTGCGAGGGAGGTCTCTCCTGTAGGACTGGTCGATGATACGCACTGGCTTCATCTCCTGGGTCTCATAATCAGCAGTTCTACTGAAGACAGCAAAGGTGTCTTTAACAGAAAGTACCGTTCCCTCCTCCCTCTTCTGCCATTGTTATCCTCTTCAGTTCCTATCCCCATAATTCATAGCTGGAGGCTTTTATATTCTACAACATGCCTCATGTATCCAGATTTTGGTTAAGGCACTTTTCAGATGGCTCTTCAGCAAAAGTTTCCAACCTTGCTTCCTGCTCAGACATCTGGCTTAATACATTGGCAGCCAAAAAAAACCCCATACTCTTACTTTTATGTTCCTCTTTTTCCAGCAAATCTCAGGTGACTGTGTAAGGGCTCTGCTCTCTGACCAGCTAATCATCTTCATTTACCACTAATGACTTCCTGCCTTGTCCGCTTTGTATGCAGACGGCCGTCCCAATCTGTGAGGTCTTCTGTGGCTACCTGTGACATTCAGCCTTCTGCTAGAGTATGATCTGAGGGTCCACGAGCGAAGCGCTGAGGTGTGCTGCAGGCACCCTAACGATGGTGTTTCTGCTCTTACTGCCCTTCGTGCCCTTCCATGGTCTCACCAGCTGCGCAGCTGCGTCTTGCGCTTCAGTGTTCTGCATTCACGTGTGCTCCTGTGGAACACTTCATGCTTCCTGCAAGAAGCATCTTCGGGCAGTTGAAGAATTTCCCTGGGTGTCTGCTTTCTTCGTTACACGAGGCAGATGACAGTCAGACGTCCTCCCTATATCCTGTTGTGCACAGCCCCCTTGGAGCACTGGTCCTTCGATGGAAGCTGCGTAGCTAGCGGACCCTGCTGCGGGTCAGCCTTGAGCTCTGCCTCCGAGCCCCCATCTCCCGCCAGCGGGCGGTGGCTGCGTTTAGGCCATAGGGAGCAGGAGACGTGGGAGTGAGGGTTGCCAGCACAGTCCGTGTGGAGGTGGCTGGAATACTGGTACCTTGTGGGACAAGGAAAACTCGTGTCGTCAGCATTTCATTCAGCAAGGCCCTTTTGACTCACTTGGGAAATATTACTTTGTAATTCTAAAACAATAAGGCTGAATTGTAATNATAATTTAAAAAAAAAAAAAAAAAAAAAAAAAACCCACCTCTTTCTGCAAGTGTAATACCTACAGCTGAGACAACATTTATTATCAACCTACAGAATTTTATTATTTGGTAGTGATGTACAGAGCCTATTTTTGAAGCAGAAATGAATAGAATGGCCGACCTTTTAATTTATAATCTGGAAGTCTGCTGGAAAGGGAAAAAATCTGCCAAGATTTTCTCTGCAGAAAAACTGCAGCCTGCCTGGAGTTCCCAGCGAGCTGTGAAGCAGAGGGGCTGCTGGCGTGGCCAGGGCATTATTTTTCTTTCTTTTTGGCCAAAGGCAACTATACACTCCAATTTTAAACCTTCCTGATGCCTGGGAGTGTCCCACTTCTGCTCTTTAGGGTGGGAGAGAAGCATGCTGCAAGCTCAGCGAAGTAATTCCCTACCACCATATAATATGTCTTTTTTTGCTTATTATTTTGAGACAAGATGAAGAGGGTGATGCCAGAACAATACAGATGGATAGACCCCAAAGAAGCACCAATTATCAGACCACTATATTTTTACACAACATTTTTTCATTTTTTCCTTCTTTTGTTGTGCTAAATGACTAAGAGCCACATGATGCAGCCAGGAAGGAGGAGGCCCATGACAGTGACCGCTGTGCCGAACCACAGATCGCTCGTTGCTCTTGGGGCTGACTCCGTGCCCTGCTCTCTGCCCCTGCCCCCCACAGCCTTCTGTCTCCTCAGCCCTGCTCGGCCTGCTGACTGCATTGTGAGTGGTGTGTGAGATTAAATACTGCCTCCCACCTGGTGGATGCACCCGTCTGTGCTCTTTGCAAGGATATTGAACTCAGGATGGAGAGGCCAAAAAAATCTCAGAGTGGGAGACTGCTCTGCAGTTACTTCTGCTGGAAGGACACAACCACATTCCTTTTGTTTGTCTGAACAGCAGTGGTGTGTGTGCACCGTTACCCAGCCCAGCACCCTGTGTCAGTGGAGATGGCCTTGTCTGGGCTCTAAACAGTAAAGAAACAGAGCTATGCACACCGTAATCTGTACTTTTATATTGCCTGTTATCTGTACCGAGCTCTGAGTGCCTTTATGTGATTTCTTGGGTTGTCAGCCTTTCCAGCTTCAACTTGGTTGAAATTCCAAGGAGCTGATTACACAACTCTGCAGTCATCCATCTATGGGTACTATTACTTGTGTAACAAACAGGCATGAAATTTCTGCCAGACTCTCTTCCTGGTTATTCTCAGGAACAATGATTTACAACTTCAAAGAAAAAGAGAGAAAATGTGTGATTTTAAGAGAAAAATAAAATATGCAGTATGCGGAATTCTTGTGGATGTGATCTCAAGAAAACTCAAGAGCCGTTTTGCTGCTGAGCAGGAAATTGGAGTGTGAAATAACATACGGTCTTCCTTACTGGCCTCCTCAAGCTGTGTGTTTTCGCCTGGGCTGTCTAAGGTGAAGAGCCATCATTTCAGAATCCACCAGCTTCTGCCAGCACCTACTGCCGAAGACTTCAGGTGTAAATGAGAACACCTTGGCACTGTGACTCCAAGCAAGGGTGAGGCCGCAGCCAAGCCTGAGGCCACCAGTCTCCAGGGAAGAGGAAGGGCGCTGGAGGGTTGGCTGGACTTGAAATTTAAATACACATTTCATATGTGGATTCAACTGAGAAAAGCTTAAGAAAACCAAGACCCATGAGGGCCTGAGCACAGAGCCTAGTGAGGACCAGGCCAGGGCACGAAGACAGCTCCACGGCGCAGCTATCTGCAGAGCTGGGGCCAGCTTGCAGGGGAGCATCCTGCATCTTTCAGCCAGGAGAAGACTTTGAGCTGTGATGTCGTTAGGCAGCACTGATAGCTTTGTGCATTTTGAGCTACTCTACTCCCTCCGGTGTTGTGTGGGCTCTCCTGAGAGCAATTTAAGTCCTTAAAAACTATTCTGCCTCAGCAAACAGAGGAGACGGAGCTTTGACCCAAGTGATTCCCATGCCATAGGTGTGTGTTAGCAACAGCTAATGAGGGAGGATCACTAAAACAAAGGTTGCTCTGTGTTCGGTCACAGTTACTCAAGTCTGAAGAGAAAAATCAATGCTGGGCTGAAATATCACCTGTCAGGCTCTATATGTACACAGGCTGCAGAGTGCTGGGCACAGAGGAGATGGATGGGGTGCTGTCAGCGTGCTACCAGCTCCTTGAGAACCTCCTGCAGCAGAGGCAGTGCGCTGCTCAGAGTAGAAAAATGGGGAAATACAATCCATGTATTTATTTCTGCCATATTTTCTTAAAAAACCACAGTGCAGAAGTACAGCTGCAACATGCATCAAATATCTTCTTGTCAGAAGAATTAATGGAAGTCCCTAGACTGTCCCTCCTCAACACGTCAGGCGTTTTAAAGTCATCTGAACACTAATGGAAGGAGACCTTTGCTTAGTGTAAAACTGAGCACAAGTTTATTTTTTCTCAGATAACTGTAGAAGAATTAAACAATGAAGGGGGCGCAGGCATTGTTAGCCTCACTTCTGTGAGTCTCCCATTCCTCTTTGGTGCTCCCATTGCCATGATTTTCCCTCTGCATTCTCCATTTTGGTGACCTGAGACATCTGTTGCCTCTGTCTGATGCACTGAGCAGCTATAGCCAGAAATTGCCGGATCCATGCTATATCCATGCCGCTGATTTATGTGCCAGCCCCATGCTGTCGGTGAGAATAAAACACTGCGAAAGTCTGACCCAGCACAGCCCTCGCAGCCTGCAGTGGCCTGCTTTTTACTAATCTCCAGTGACATCAGGAACAATGGACACGTTGGGTTGCCTGAGGCCTCATCACAGATGCAGAGCAACTGGAGTGAGATGAAAGAGACGTACAGATCCCACAGTTTTCCCCTCCTNCCCCCGTACTTCACTGCCTACACTGCAGACAGGGAAACTCTGCTGAGAAGAGCTTATAGACAGAAAATAGGGCACGTGTGCTTGGAGGTGAAATAGGGCAGGAGAAAACTACAAAGTGCTGCTCCAGAGAAAAGCATGATGTGCTCGTAAGTAATATCAGCTGTGGGCTTTTCACAATGCTTTCGGTTCCATTCAAGATACTTTTTGCTAGGGCTGCCTTACCTCCTGGTAGGTGAGAAAGGCGTTCTTTGGAAACGCCTGTCAGTAACTATAGAAACTCTGGTTTGCCCTAATATCAAGTTGGATTCTTGGCTTGCAGAATTCAATGGAGCAGCAAGTTCCCTCAGCCAACTGCAGATTGTGCAAGATGAGATTTGAATTTCACGGATGGTGTTTTGCTCTCTGACACATCTCTTCAAACCCTACAGGTCTGGTCATCTTCTAGCATCTCCATCTCTTTGTCTCCTCTGCGAAAACCACATGGCTTCTCAGTCTCTTCTCATATGAAAAATGTTTTTCTTTTGCCTTTTGTTTTCCTTTTTCCTACTGTTTCTGGGACATACCTCATTGTCATGAGTCATCTCTAGGTCCTGCCTGGTTCTCAATGTCCTTCAGGACCTGCAGCTGTTGCGTGCAGCAGCAGTCGTGAGCAGCACATAGGGCTCGTGTTCGCATTTAGCTGACAGTAGGATGGAAGGCGTGTTTTGACTAGAACAAAAAAATGTCCAGAGCAGTCAGCAGGCTGGGGGAGGCACTGGCATGCTGTCGGGAACATCCTGGGAGAGGAATGAGAATTCTGAGAAAAGAAGAAAGTTAGGTATTTTACCTATTTGTTTAGCATGGAAGGCACTGTCTGTGTGTGTGCTTTCAAGACATGGGAGGAGAAGATAGCATAATTAGTTTCAGTAAATAGGAACCACACGGGCAGATCACAGCCCCTCTGAGAATTCCCTTTCTTGGTTCTGTTAATGCATAAAACAGAAGCGCTTTGACTACCCTGCACTGAAAGTAAACAGCGCAGTGAACCATCCACCCCATCCCGCGTGCAAAGCATTGGCTTGAAGTAGCTGACGCTGTGCGCATCACTGACAAGTCTCCCTTAATTCCCTCGTGGAGCCTCCATTTGAATTAAATTTGTGAGCCGTGTTAGTCTGGTAGACGCTGGGTTCAAACAGTAAGCACTGGCTGCTATTTATTACGCAGTAAGGGCTGTTCTGAGAGGGAGACAAAAGGCACAGACCCTCTGGATTTCAAACAAGGGGCAGAAGCTGGAGGGGACGCTGCAGCAGATGTACCCAGGCACAGAGAGCAGAGCGGAGCAGGGCTGGAGGCCAGCTTTGGTACTCGTCTTGTGGCCTCCTTGGCCACAGTTATAAATGCTCATACTTAGTAATATGCTTTACTGTAGTGCATGGACTTTTGCTTAGAAAATTAAGAAAATGAGTTGTTCTGTCAAAGAAATCTATTAGGCTGCAATGGCAACAATTGTGTTTTATTCCAGCCACCACTAAATTTTTCCTTGAAAAATATTTTATTGGCTTGCAGACTGTTGAAAATAGATAACCAGCGTGACTGTTGTGTACATTTTCCTGAAGACAATACAAGAGCTGTTTGTTTGTGCCATCTCTGCTGGTTCCAGGCTGAATCCAGCACCCTCCTCAGGGCAGGGGCTGCAGGGTGGCACACAGCAGGAGGGGCAGCCTGAAACCAGCGGCCCACAAGGGCCCCGCAGGGCCTCCTTCATCCGCCTCCGGTTGCCCCGTGGCTTGGCGGCTCCCAACCCACCCCGCTGGGCTCGGGCTGCCTCCACCCGTGTGCCCTGTCCGTGTTCCCTGGGCAGTTTTCCCGCAGCTCTGTCACCAGGACTGGCGCACCTGGTGGCGGCCAAGGCAGGCCTGGTGCTGGGAGCCTGCCAGTGCCGCCCTGGGCCACACCGCGGGGTCCTGCCCCTCTGAGGGCTGAGGACCAGCGGCTGGACTGGGTGATGCCCCGAGCTGCACATGGCGGGCTGGGGCCGTTCCCAAGTCCCTGCGAGCAGGGAGGTCTGCATGGTGCAGCCAGGCACAGCCTGCCCGGGCAGCGGGTGCAGGGCCTGCCCTGCTCGTGCGGGACCTGGCCTGGGTCAGCACTTCCCTGCTACCCTGTGCGGGGACTTCCCTCATCCTGCCTCTGTTAAACTTTCTCCCTTAGAGTAAAATGTTGTTACAAAAATTTATAGCAGCTGGAAAGAAGAAACAATGCTTGGCTCAGCAGTGAAAAGTCTGCAATTGCAATACCAAAAACAAAACAAATAAAAAAGAAAAAGAAAAAGAAAGAAAAAGAAAAAGAAAAAGAAAAAGAAAAAGAAAAAGAAAAAGAAAAAGAAAAAGAAAAAGAAAAAGAAAAAGAAAAGGAAAAAGAAAAAGAAAAAGAAAAAGGCACAAAACACCAGGAACAAAACCAAAACCAAACTCTTGTTCCTATTTCTCTGAGATCCTTCCTTGCAGATATTTTTCTCACATGGATAAGCAATATAACAAGGAAAGAGTCCTCAAAACAGAGAGCAATAAAAGACAAAAGTAAAAATAGAAAAACCCTGAATTTTATTTTGCCTGCCAGAATATCTGCTGCTCCAGCACGGCTGCAGGGAGGCATCAGAGTGCCCTGGCGGATGTTGCTGTGCCACGGAGCCAGGCCCGCGGCCCCACACCCAGCACAGGGCTCACTGCCGGGCACCTGCCGACTGCTGGCACTGGCCCCCGCTGCGGCGCCTGTGTCACTGCTCCCGGCCGAGGTCTGCCCCACCCGCACCTCTGGGAGCTTTGGACGACTGCTGCCAATCCCCGTGGGTAGGCAGCGTGCTGCGCGCTCCGCTTGTTGCTGCCGCTGAGGAATAACTGCTCTCGCTGGGCCAGCCGTGGGCTAACGCTGCAGCGGGGGAGCTGCAGGAGGTGGGTTTTCATCAGATATCAATGCATGAGTAGGAAACAGTCCACGATTTTCAGGGTGATAGCAGCATGTTTATGTAATCACAGGGAACAGAGCAGAAAGGACCTGGAATGTAACCTCGTCTGTGGCATGATCCCAGGGCATGATCGGCTGTACCGAAGGACTGCTGTGTAATTGCTGCTGCTGCCAGAAGACAACCTCTAACGAAAGCCATACGAGTAGGCAACGGGGCCTGATGAGTCATAGAGTGGCTTGGGTTGGAAGGGACCTCAAAGATCATCTAGTTCCAACCCCCAGTCCTGGGGCACAGGATGGCTGCCCAAAGAATGGGAGCGCCCATGCTCTGCCACCGTCTGATTTACCTCCTCCACCCACATAACCCACCTCCCTCCCACCCTCCCTGTCCCCACCGGTCCCCACGAGTCCCAGCACTCCCAGCTGCTCATCACCCCCTGCCTTGTGGGGCTGACTCAGTAGCGATGGGGCCAGGCCTCCCCCAGCCCCATGGTCAGGGTCCCCCTAAGAGCCTTTGTCCTACAGTACGTCTGTGCTGGACACCCATGCCACTGGCCTGTCTGAGACAAATTCCCTTTCCGTGGGTTTTCACAGAAAAGTGCCAGCCCATCTACTGACCTGGAAGCCAGGGCTGCACAGCTGTTCAGGCGTGCACGACTTGAGGGGATTCTGTGCTCAGGACACTGGCCCCTGATTCACCCGGGGCTGTCTCTCTTGAGCTCAGAGCACTCCATATATTTTCTTCCATTTTGAATTTCTCATCTACCTCTCTCTTTCTGGTGTTTGAGACCAAATCTCTTCAGATTTTTCATGGTCAGTGCTGCACAGGCTTTAGTCTGTTTCTTCTCTTTTAAAATCTGTTTGGATTGATTATTTATGTTTCACAGGCTGAGGTATAGATTCCATGCAATGTTAATGTGTGGGAGGGAGGAGAGGACCCTGCCCACCACGGGGGCTAAAGCGGGGCCGTGCTCTGCAGAGCGCTTCTGCTTGATCTCTTTTAGCTGCAAAACTTTTAAGTCTGATTTTAAAAAATGAAGTGGGAAACTAAACAGAATCAAATATGTTTTTCCCAGCTGGCTGGAACATACAAGCACAGCATCTCCTCAGAAACGTGTTCATCCCAGCTGGAGGACTGGGGACTTGAAGCACCATCCAGCATGCCAGAGGGTCATGACCAGACCAACTCCTGACATCTGCATCTCCTGAAAAACGGTGTCAATGACAGTGAGGTCAGAACGTGCCAAGGAGAAAGGAAAGCATTTTAACGATGCACTTTTATTTAGCAAGGCACTGCGCTAGTGAGAGGAGAAACTCTGCCACAGAATGAGCACGCATTTAATTATAAAAAGAAATATAGATAATAAAGACACAAACATTTTCAGGTGCCATTACAATGAGGATCCAGAGCGAACAGCAGCAGCAGAAATGCTCCAGCAAACTCTGGTTACTCCATACCAAGCCGTGCTCACTGATCAGAGCACAACCAGACGGGCTCAGGCCCAGTGTTTGGGTTCTCTTTGGCTCCAAGTTCCTGCGTCTGGGAAGGAGCTGCAGGAGCATCCACCTGCACTGAGCCTGCTGCCCCATCCCTGCCTCTCCACACAGAAGTCATTCCCTCGCGTTCCTTCAACAATGGAAATGGGAACTCTTCAGCTGCTGAAGAACCTTCCCCCTGCAGGCCCTGCTGCCTCCCCCAGCCTTCAGCAGGAGCCACGTCCGTGCCTGCAGCATCCCCGTCCCCACGCACGCATGCTGCAACCCCACAGCCAGGGCCCTGCGTGGGGCAGCTCCCCTGGCTCCATCTGGGGGCTGGCTTCTTATTTCTGCACAAAGCCACATTAGCATCACCATTCTAACTGGTATTTTACTTCTGTTATTAATTATAAGTACTAGCTTGAATCATGCTCATTAGCCGAATGAGCAATAATGCACGTTCAGACTCTATCTGTTGATAATATTCTCCAGTGGATTGAGTATGTGTCATTTGACACTGATAAACTAGGCAATATTATGAGCTGAATGTCTTCAATGCTACACAGAAGGGGAATATATTAATTTAAGAAAATGTTATTAAGTGTTTAAGGAGTGTAATTATGAGCAGTCTTCTCATTTGACACCTGTGTGCAGTCTTTACTTGTGAGATAAAACAGAGAAATGAGAACTGGAAACCAGCCTTCAAAACCTCTCAGTTTTAGTCTCTTTTTAACTTCCTGCCAAATTAATTATTTTTGAGACACAACCAGTGTTACAAAGAATTTTTTTTCTGAAGACAATACCTGTGTGCAGACCAGAGATCTTCCTTTAATACAACATTTCCCTGGCAGTATGACCCAACAAATTGCACAGAAAGCAGCAGGGATGGCCGGGCTGCAGCAGCAGCAGCAGGGTGATGCTCGGTGTGGCTGTGTCACTGAACTCCCAACAATTTTTTAGGGGCATGAAGAAGGGGGAAAATTAATTTTATTTCATTTTAAATTTAGTTGTCCAGCTCTAAACTACTGATGTGGACTCACACTGTGCTCCGTGGAGTGAGGCAGGCAGTCCCTGAGGGTGTGATCAGAATGGAAAACACCTTGAAGACAGCTGGCATGAAGAGAGTGTGACAGCTGTGAGGGTGGTGAGGCGCTGGCACAGGCTGCCCACAGGGGCTGTGGCTGCCCCCTCCCTGGCAGTGCTCATGGCCAGGCTGGATGGGGCTCTGAGCAGCCTGGTCCGGTGGGAGGTGTCCCTGCCCACGGCAGGGGGTTGGAACCGGATGGTCTTTGAGGTCCCTTCCAACCCAAACCGTTCTATGGTTCTGTGAATCTGCCATGGTGACAGAAATGGGGCCTGTGTGAGTGGTCGAGCCCTGGGGGCAGACGGGGCAGTCTTCTGGCACTGCTCGGCCCATCGCTGCTCCTGGCAGGACAGGTGCCAGGCACCGCAGCGCGCAGATGGCAGCGGCCACTGCGTGGGTGCACGCCGGCACGGCCCAGGGCTGTGACACAGCGGTGGCTGCAGCAGCGTGGCACAAAGCTGAGAGAGGGCTGGCAGAGCTCTGACCTGCAGCACATTTCACGGAGGGCTGCTTCTGCAGGTGTGCTGAGCCTTCACTGTGGGTATTTCAAAATCTGCTGCTTTAAAATATATTTGTATCAACTACTGCTCACCAGGTAGCCCTGCGGGGTTCCTAACTAGCTTGAGCAAAGATTACTGCTAACAGGGATGTCTCCGGCAAAGAGAAAGAGTGTGCTCTGGAAAGCTGTGACTGGCAGCCCCGACGTATTCCATTGTAATTCTGCTGCACAGAAAACTGGAGAAAACTCCTCTGGAATAATGTATAAAGCTGTGCAGGGGAAGGCATCAGGCAGAAGCTGATACCAAGCAGATATGAGCTGACAAGGAGAATGGACAGGGCATTCCACAAGGGGCAACTAAAAGCTTTGGACTTGTGCACAGCAAAAATGGTTGAATGAGGGTATAACTGACATCCATGAACACACCAGGAATAATCATGAGGGGAGGAACAAAGCTGCTAAAGGGAGAAGGACAAGTGGAACAAAAAAGAAAAAAAAAAAAAAAAAAAAAAAAAGAAAAAAAAAAAACAGAGATGTAGGCAAAGGTTAATACCATAGTTCCCTAGAAACTGCGAGTTCTGTAACCATCAAGCATCAGTCCTGCAGCCTGTATCAGGAGCAGGCCTCCTGGTGTGGCTGGGGTCACACTTCTGTCCGCCCGCAGCCCACGTGGGTGCACCCCTTTCGGAAGATGAAAGGCCAAAAATCGCAGCCTGTGAGCAAAGCAACGGGCGCTGCCTGCTTCCGAGCGCTCAGCCCGCGGCACCAGGCCACCCCAGCCCTGAGGGACACGCCGGCACCGGGGCACGGCTGGTGCTGCCCTTCCGCGGGGCCGTGGGAATTCAGCCAGTTCTGCAGGCAGGAGAACCCCGCGTGTGTACAGCAGCGAACCGCTGGGTTCTCCTCCAGGCTGAGATTTCATTTACAGTGCATCCAAAGAAGTAAACGAAATGGAAGGAGTTCAGGATTTCATTCTGCGGGAGCAGATCAAATGTAGGAATTATTTAGGTCGTGTTGAGGCTTGAATTTGCAGACACAGGCACCGACACCTGTCATTCTTTCCTCTCCCTTGGTGAGTAACAGAGGTGTCATGGTGAGGACATTTTAACCAGGGACATTTTTAGCACCTGGTGTTCAAAAGCAAAGTTCTGTTCGTTTTTCTTTTTCACTATTTATGCTTCAGAATCATCCCCTATGAGATAAACCACAAAAGTCAAGGTTTCTCCCCTAGGTGTTGACACTTGGGATGTTCATTTCATAGAGTTAGCTACACTTTTTTGTCAAGATTATTTATGTCGAGAAAAAAAATAAGTTTGTGCATAGAGAGGGTTTCAATATTTCAACACTGGTTTCATTTTGTGATTTAAAAAAAGCAAGTCTAAAATATTTCCATCAGCAAATGCTGATGAGACAGTATTGGAAAGGTAGAAAATATGCACTTTCTGAAAAATGCATAATAGATAAAATTGTAGCATTTCAAGAAAACCTCTACTATTCTTTGTTCCTTTGAAACTTTTTGTGAAAAAAATCTGGAGTAAAATCATTCTTAAAACCCTGCTTCCCAGAACTGGCACAACAGCCCTCTTCCTCCCAGCTCATCCTTTATGAACAGCGACAACAGATCAGGATCCCAGTGGCATTGTCCTCGCTTGCTCTTCGGTGGCGATCTTCAGGAATTAGTGCAGTGCCATTAACATTAGATGAGAACAAAGTAGCCGTAAACCAGACTCCGAGCTAGCAGCTGCAAGGACCCCCAGGGTTTTTCAGCAGCTCTTCTGCTAACATTGTTGTGCTCTGTCTCTGCAGAGCAATTCTTTATAAAGACAGTTCTGAGGATGAACCGGCCAGTGTTAGTCTGGATCGATTTATATTTCCTCCCAAGGAACTAGTAGCTGTAATATAAATTCTAGCTGAATAAAACATGAAAAAATAATCTTTAAAAACTGGGCCACTGAAGCGTAGAAACCTCTTTTCTTTCTGAATTCTGCTGGCAAAGGAATCGAGAACCCCGTGCTGGCTGCCTGTGTGCCCACTTGTGGTCCTGTTGTGTGGCAAAGTCTGTGTGCCCCCAGGGGCTGCACGTGCACCCTGCCTGGCTCCTCAGTGCCCGTGGCTCAGCACCTCAGTGCCCATGGCCCAGCTCCTCACTGCCCATGGCTCAGCTCCTCACTGCCCATGGCTCAGC
>VXAV01011002.1:130572-145371 GCA_013399715.1 Alectura lathami | reverse complement strand
ATTACTACGGACATTGATTTTTTTTTTTTTTCTGGTAGGACATTAAAATCAATATAGTATTCATTTTTTAACTGTCATCATAACCAGAGACATTTTGTTATTTGCATTGCAGCCTCTTTCCATTCCCATTTGCTCACTAATTCTTTCTACACTAATGGATTTTGTGGTGTCAGATAATAAAAAAAGAGCAGAGATACCAAACATTTCTTTGTCTTTTTCAGAAGGGATTTCACCGTCAATGACATTGTTATCTGAAAGATTGTACTCTCCAGCTTATAATGCTGTGCAATTTTAAAACATGTTCTCAGCTAGGGGCTAACTTCTGAGTAAGCAGTATACTCTTTGATATTTTAGGTGTTGGATGACCCATAGGAATGATTTTGTGGTTTCATTTGACAATATTTTATGACTAGACAATAAATAAATAAATAAATAATGTTGAAGTTAGTCCCCAGGAACGAGTCTGAATTGCCCCTCAGAATAAAACACAATCAATTATAAGTATTTATTATTTATGTTGAAATGTACCAATAATGTGATAGAAAGGCAATTTGCTCACTTTTAAAGGAAGAGTCAATACTGAGTGAAAGTGTTATAAAAAGACATGTTCTGTGATGGCTGGTAGAGAAGAGACAATAAATAGTTTTTTCTTAAAAAAAAAAAAAATATTATTTCTGACACTACTGTAATCAGATATAAAGATATAATTACATTGAAGTTATCTAATTATTAAAATTAAAACAATTTCAGCATTAATTTTCAGAGGTAGGGTTATATACTAATAGAGTGAAAGTAGCTAAAATGATCAAAATAGAAGACAATATGTATAAGGTAGGGACTGAAAATGTTTGTGTGTGTAACACTGTAGGTAGGAGGGAAATACTTGAATAAATAAATCTATGAATATTTGTAAGAGGTAAAAATCAAGCATGGTGAATAAGTCCTTAGAGTGGTTACTATCAAAAATACTTGACTGAAATTAACAGAATTAAAAATTGAATATTATTTAAAATGTCCCAAATGTATGTTCTAGGAAGATGAACAATCATATGAAGTGAAGTGACTGAAGCTTTACTCTTCTGAATATTTTGATATATATAAACAGAAATATATTAAGATGTAATTCAAGAAGTCAGAAATTATGAAAAAAAAAAAGCTCAGTAGCAAATATATCAGTATTTTTGATCTAACTAAATGTATAATCATGTCAGTTTTTCTAAATATGGCTTAGAGTTTCGGAGGCTAAAATGTGACAATTACAACATGTTCTCCTGTATTTCTTACTTCAACAGTTGTGTGAAACATTTTCTTTCTGAAAGTGTACCAAAGCTATCACAGAGAGTTTGTTAGTTTTAAATGTATTTGTTCCCAGTAGAAGGAACTACTATTATTGTTTTCACTTTACAGCAGAGAATAGTCACAAAGAAACCCTTATGTTCTCCAGGGTAGAGACAAAACTGTAGAACTGGAAACTGCAAGCTGGTGTCTTTAAACCTAGGGTAGTGTTCTGCTAACTAGTGGAGACCATGTAACTTTTCATGTCTAATTGTTCATAAAAATGGGTTTTATTCAATTTCAACAATGACATTGTTTTTCTTCAGTTGTTTTCCATATATACTGACATATCTTATGAACCTTTACGAAAGATGAAATTTTGCAACAAAACCTCTATAATCCACAGTTAAAACTGTTGTCCAGATTTAATGTTATGCAAATAGTTTATTTGGTTATATCTTTTTTTTTTTATTTTTTTTTTAATCAACAACTATCATTATGTTCGGTCAGATATAGAAGTAGTAACTACAGTGTGTGCGCTTCAACAGTGACAAAGAGCACTAACAGTTCCTAAAAGATTGAGGTTTGAGTGTGATGAGTAGATGATTCTTATAAACAAATTGTCTTTAATACCAAAGTGAATCCAGAGAATTTAAATGCTGAAGCTATATTATGTTTATGCTTACCTATGTGGGAACTATTATAAGAATCTCTTCTGAAAAGAGAATTCATATTGTCCATCATGTCATAAAATACACAATACATTTATGTGAAAGAGTCATTAGAGGGATGATTTAAAATACTTTAATTGTGAGAAAATTAATATAGCTACTTCAGACAGACAAGTTAAAAAGGGGGCTTTTAAGCTGGATAAAGTAAGAACAGGGAGAAATAGACTCCAGGTAGTGAAAGTATGCTGGAAGGATCTTGTCCTCAGGCAGCAGAACATTGCCTGCTTTCTCTTTCTTGCAGCCTACATCTCTATCCATTAGTGTTAATCTGTGCATTAGTGTTAATCTTTGTATCAACTTCGATGCACAGTACATCTGGCAGAATAATGGTCAAACCAGACATACAGCTGCAGGTAATTTACTGAAATACATTAGACCTATGTATGACATTCTTGGAGCCCCCAGCCCTTTTCCCCCTTTTTTTTTTGGGTGATGTTCATGTTTTTCCAAAAAGACTGAGCATATTTTAAACATTTGAAAGTACTTTCATTACTTGACTTTGTATACTAAATGTTTCAGGCTCTGACTCCAAAGTACTTTTGAGCATATCGTGTTAAAAAAGTTCCAAACAAATTTCCTGAAACTAGATAAAAATCTTGTGATACCAAAGGTTTCCATGGTAAATATCTGTTGTTTTTTTTTTTTTGTTGTTTGTTTGTATGTTTTGTTTTTTAGAGGATGTGCTTTATGCAACTGCATACATGGTCATATCTACATAACTTCTTGTATGTCCAGTCAAATGGAAAATTTTGAATCTATTCTTGAGAAGTGTGTAGCTTATCAAGTATAATGTAAAATGTTTACTTTATTCGAGGGCACCCCACAGAGTTGTAAAACTTGTTCTAATGTGTTTCTGTATAATCTGAAGATCCTGTCTGTTGGATTTGGTCATTTTAGTCTCAGAAGGGAATTAGAACATTGTATCTCAAAATTTTTAACATTATGATGACACTTTGATAAGGTACCCTCAGGTAACAATAAATCAAGGGGCATGCCAAAGTGTTCACTGAACATCTGAACAGATCTTTCTGCAAACTAAAGTTCATGAGATAGATGTTCTTGCTGTAGGTTCTTTAATGTTACTGATGACTGGGATAAAGAGATAGGGAAGTATGATGATTCAGTAAGAATGAATATGTACCTTTTAGAGTAAATATTTATAAGGAGAATTGTACTAAAGTGAGTATGTTTGTTAAACACAAAATCTTTCCAGTTTAGGAAGAGAGATTTAAACCCAAATCTATTAAATAAAAATATTTTTAGGAAAAAAAAAAAAAAAAAAAGCCTAGATCTTAACATGCATACATCTATGCAATTTCTCAGAAGAATTACACTAATACTCATATCCCAGTAGAAATGGATTGCAGCAAAAAATGTTGCAAGGAGTCAAGAGTCATCACGATNTTATTTAACGCAGAAATTAAACTAAGAAAAGTGTACCCCAAAGCTTTATTTATTTATTTTATTTCTAGACTTTCATTATAAAAAAAAATAATTATACTCAGTTTTGTTATTTAAGAATATTTAAAGCTGGGAACAGTTCCAACTCACAGTGAAGTTACCATGCTTCTAGGAAAAAAGCTGAAATTCTGAGCACTGACACATGGAGGATAAATGACTCCAAATAGTTCAGTTTTTGTTGTTTGTTTCTTTAAAGTGAAAATACTTTAGAACATGAAAACATGAATTTTGCTGTTTGATTTACATTCTGGAGATATGCTTTTGGACACAAACACTTATCATGAGGCAATGTGTGGAATGCTACACATTACATCTGCACACAACAGACAATTTTTTCTTAAGGATAAACAAAATATTACAAAAAATATATCACTCTCTGTAATGGACCAGGCCAAAGATTCATTTATCAGAGTATCCTCCTGCTAGCAGTGGTGAAATGTAGGTGCCAGGAACAAACTACAGTGTAATTTGCCAATAAGGCAAGTAAAATGTTATAGTTTTTCACAATATTCTCCCAACCTCCAAAAACTGACATCTCAGTTACATCCTGCAACAATGGTTATATTTTTAAACAGTCCCTTATGTTTTCCATGCTATTTCTCCAGACACCTCTGGAATTTCTACTGACTTTTAGCACTCCTGCATCTTGAACCAAGGAACTCTACAGCTTTAACACAGACTGTGTCAAGAAACACTTGCTTTACCTTTTTTCTAAACTTATTACCTACTGTTATCTGATATTAGCTCTTGATTTGTAAGGAGAAATGAGCAACAGATCACTCTTCACAACATTGTGTCACTACAGATTTGCTCTGGATCCTTTTTTCCATCTAAGGCCACTGACAACATTTTCCTTTGTGTGCAGAATGACATACATTGATATTTATGAATTTTAAGACTAAATGTGGTTACCTTTTAGAAATATAAACAGCAATATTTTGCAGAAACATGATCCCATTTTGCAAATTTGTAATTTCTCCAGTCATTTTCTACTCTCCAGGAAGTATGAAATTAATAGTCTTTAAAGAATTACTTTATCAAAGTAAGCTCTTCACTGGCTTTAACATAACATAGACAATTTCTGTGCCAGCTACTGATCACAGCACCACAGAGGGCAGAAGTTGTTTTGTCTGTCTTAAAGCCATGAAATAAAACAAAACCTGGGTAAGTTACCAGTTCTAACTTTTTTGTTTTCAGGAGAAGCAGGGGTCCTTTACCACCTTGTATCATGAGCTGTTATGATTAGCTATGTTTGCTGGAGGCCTTGTTTTTTATTGTATGACCTACGTTTGCATATTTAGTACTTTCACAACTAAATTGACAGTTATAGGCTTTTTCCCCAGCTTTCTATACATAAACAACAATATTTCTGTTTAGTACAATTAAGAATTCAGTGTAAGGAATTGGAATATTAAATATATTTTTTCTTCTATAAAAGAGAGAAGAATAAAATGGATTTTATCAAAACTGCAGGGCAAAGGAAACAAAACATCAAATCAAAGCATTTTACTTAAAAAAAATGTATATTTCTGGGCTCCTACAGGAGTATATATATTCTACAGAATCATATACTTTGAAAGACAGAGCACATGAATTTAAGCTCCAAGAGTTAAAACAGACTTCTTTAAGCAAAGATGGTGATGTCATAAAACTCAATTTCTCCTGAGCTGAGATGGTTAATCTCACTTAAAATCACCCTTCATTTCCCTTCCTGGAATAGACCAGAGTCTCGCTTCCAGAGAGACTGAGTGGTTGAGATATCAGTAATCTCACTGCAAAGAATTTAGGTTTGCGCTCTGAAACAGAACTTGTACACAACATAAAATCTTTCTGGCTAGTGTTCAACATTCAAAGAGTCTCAAAGCTTTTCATTGGAACAGCAATGAACTGACTTGCAGACAGCTAATGATTTGGATTCCAGACAAACAAATCCATTTGGGAAATGGCAAACCAACTGTCTTTAAAAGGCTTCCAACAGTGTAGGTCACTATACCATATCTAATGGAAAGGTCATCTCTTAGGAAAGGTTAGAAAACAGTGAAAGCTTTCTACTTTTTGACTTCAGACCCTTCCATTCAAATAGATCGCAAAATGAATGAAAGGAGATAGCTCAGCTACATGGCTGTATATCCCTACTGACTGACTCATCAGGAGGCTGTGGAGGTGGAGCACACAAAGATGCGTGGACTGGCACAAAGGAGATATAAATACTAGTATGAAGTGCATATTTGGCTGTTGTTGAAAAACATACAGTTGAGGCTGACCGTTTGATAGTGCCAACTCGTGGTCAGCCAAATGTTTTATTTAAGTTAGATATATTGGAATTACACTGAAAAAAAAAAAAAAAATCAGTATGTTTTCTACCAAGGATATCTGAAGTGTTCTTATTTTAACTAGCAGCCAGCCCTGTGGTGAAGCTCTTCCCTGACATGGCTTCATACTTTGGTTATATATGTTCATACCACACATCTCCCTACCTTTTTCTCTCTCCCCCAAAATTCAGAAAAGCTGTCCTTTTTACCAAGGCTAAAAGATAAAACAAACAAACAAATAAATTAATATTAAATTGACAACTTTTTCTAAAGCAGTTTTGATCTTTCAGCAGCTATGCTTTAAGATCTGAATTTCCCTGTGTATTTCAGGTAAAGAAAACTTTAAAATGCATGGCCCCTTATCAAATAGCAATGTAAAAATGGACAAAATCCATGGAAATCTGAGGTGCTTCAACTTAAAAACTTATGCTGAAACTTTATGGATCTTTGCTATGTTTGCTAGTATTCCTATCCTATGACATAATTTTTATTATTTAAGTATTGCTTTTAGGTAGTAAGGGTCATTTTTGGATCTCATAAAATCATTTTATTTTATTTTATTTATTTCTCTTTAGAGAATACTCTGGAAGTTTTGGCATGCATGACTCTTTAAAAAAGAGAAAGAAAAAGAAAGATGAGGAAAGAAAAGAAAAAAATCTTTCTAGCTTCTTACTATGTGCCAAAAAAATATTTGGGGCTGAAAATTATTTTAATCAATAAAATTATTTTTGGATTCGTAATGAAGAATTCTCATGTAATGATAGAATCATAGAAGGGTTTGTGATGGAAGGGACGTTAAATATCATCTAGTTTCAGCTCTTCTGCCACTGCCCCATCCAACCTGGCCTGGAATGGTATTAGGTATTTGTAGTTGTATTATTTTTAGTTTACATAATCACACGTGTAATTTCATTATAAAATTAACCAATATATTTTGAATTTAAAATAGTCCGACTGTAACAGAAATAGTTTGTGTTATAATGGTTAGTTATGTCATTCATACATTCCTGCAGATTACAGTGAGAAATATAGGTAGATACAGATTGCAAAATCTCTTCATTGGCAGTACAGGCTCATGAATATCAATTTGTATGAACATTCACGCTAGTATGTATCAAAAAAATATCTAGAGAAAGTAGATGTAAAAGAGCTCTAGAATTGAACTGTGAACATAATTCTTTTAGAACAGTGCATATTGTTCAACCCATACTGATTCCTGCGCTCTTAAAGCTAGTGAATTTTCCTGTATGTGTTGTAGATGTACTTTATATACATTTTAGTACCTTCAAAGTCAAGCACTTGTCATAGGTAGCAGTAAATAACTTTAAAAAAGGATGTCTATATTCTTTTAAATTCAGAATTTACTTCCCGTCCTTTTTGATTACGTGTAAACCTTTATTTCAGCTAAATGACAGAACCAAAACATAATACCCATCTATTTTTTTCATTTTCCTTCAGTTCATTTCCCAAAGAGATGCCTATGATGGCACTTCAGTGTCTAACAGGAAAATTCTAGTTTCTTTAAGTCATTATTCATGCTTGTCTTTGCACCAACTTTTTTTGAAATTATATATTACTTATGAGCTATCATCTCCCTCTGAGCCTATTCAGTCCTGGGTCTGATACAGGTCTGAACTGAAACTGGGAAAAAGAGAGGAAAACTGAGAGTATATATCTTTAATGTCAAATATTTGTGCTTTTACTCCAGTTTTCCGTATTCCTTTGAACATTTTTGAATATTATTGGCAGTGATAGCAAAGGGGTTGGAAGAGGTATATCAGCATAAGATTGTATTTACTTTTTATTGCATCAGCTGTAACTGTGAGCATTAACTGATGGTTAGTTTCACAGTATCATTGTTTCAGCAGATTTTGCATCTAGTTTCTTGACCGCTATTGACTTTTTTCCCTCCTTGCCATATAGATTAAGTCTTTGCTCTGCATTATTCTTCAAAGATCAATATGTAACTTACTGTATGACATTATTTAAAGGTTTGGTTTATGATCTAAGCTGTGGACATGGCTTCATGTTATGAAACTATTTTTTTTTTTCTTTAGGAGTTTTCAATCTGAGTTATCCATCCTGGCTGCTATGACTGCCCCATGATGCTAGAAAACTATATCAGAAGTTCATCTTATAGTATTCTATTATGCCTGAAAGTTTTTTCCTCTGTACTTTGAATGAGTTAGTACACACTAAAAATATGCATTTATTATTTAATTCCTCAAAATGTTTCTGAACAGTAAACTATCTAATGATTGTTATTTATTTATTTATTTATTTATTTGGAACCCGGTAATAAATATCCTAAACATCTGCAGGCTTGAATTACACAAGATATTTTAAACAAGATATTCAGTGCCATCTTCAGCAAGAGATATGGATGCACAGTTACACAGCATATCACGTGTATAAAAAATGAGCAGCAAAAAGGTTATTTAAAAACATAACATACACACAACCACGGTGCCACAGCCTTTGGCTTCTTTACAATAAATAAATAAATAACTTCATCTTTTCCTAAGGTTGCTTTTGTTCTATTTTGGGTGGAGCAGGACACTGTCTTTCAATGAAGCATGCCAGCAAGGCAGAACATGCTGAAGTGCACAGCAGCAAGAACCTCTCGTGAGCTTATGGTACAGAGGATGTAAACTTGTTCAGCAACCGAAACACTCAGGAGACTAGAAACACCCACCTCCTTGATGGAAGCAGTCTTCATAGTTTAGGTTTTCCCACACTGCTCTTCCACTCTGCCTCAGGAGATCAGTGCCATGTGGGGCTGGAAGGTCAGTTTATACTCAGTAAATCCTCACCTGTCCCTAGGTCAGCACTCATTTTCCACTTAAGCTTTGTATAAAGCAGGCTAGTTTTTATCCATGTTAACCTTCAGTTTGGCTTCGATTAATGTGCTTTATTAACATTGCAATGGCCTGAGAGATGCTGTTGTTAAGCTGAGGGTGGAGTCACTTCTGAAACCTTCTAAAACAATCACAAACAGGTGCAGGAACACATGTCAAGGCAATTATACCTCCAAGCAGCAGCAAATATTAATGCCGTGCTAAATAGTATCACAGGCCCTGCTGGTGCTCCAAAGGTGAAAGGCTTCATGTGTCTTTCATGTCTTTCTCTATACTGCATATGACCATTATTTCTCCTTATGCAAAAGTAACTCTTCACACTGAAATGTCAGCTCCAGGAGTAACACGATACTTTCAGAGAACAGTAACACTTGAACACAAATGAACTGGCATTTCAACTATTGGAAGTGTTATTTGTGGAAGTCTCCCTCTTGGAAAGCATATAAGGAAGTTCAAACTTGTGAAAGTCAAAGCTGCTAAAACAGCTATGGCTTTGAGACAATTCTCATATGATGTTCAGTGCAAAGAATTACCAGGACAGACTTTATAAGGTTAAAAGTATATCCTATGTAGGGTTCAGGCTCCTATATACAAGAGCTTAATGGAGTTTGGGCAAGCTATTATACTGTACCTGAAGTGATATATACTTAGTAACCTCCCCTGTCAAAGATCCTCTAGCAAGATTGGGCAGGTCTATCAGTCAACACAAGGAAGTTGGAAATTTCATTTATATTCAGGCAACCGTATCCAATTATTGATCTTTTGCGACTCAGTCTCAGAGACTCAAATGGCTCAGTTTCCCCTGAACCTTACAGAAGTATTGTCTGTATTGGAAAACTGAGCAACAGCTCAGTAATATTCTAATGAGACATGCATCGTATATCCAAGTTTTCTAATAGAGCTGTTCAAAAGATAACTTTTTTTTTTTTTTTTTCCCCCCCAGGAAATTTACATTCTTTCTTTTGGGTGGAGGGAGAACAGAAGCACAATTATTTTGATTTGGAAATATAATCATGAAACCTGTGGTAGCTTTACAATCAAATGTTTTGTGCATGCTGTATTTGCTGGTGGCACAATTTTTTTCAATGAGGTGCCATAGTTTCTCTCCTGAGTGATAAGATTCTGTAACAGAACTCTAATATTTATTTCTACATTATGACCAATAAAAGAGAAGGGAGATAAAAGACAGGTGAATATCAGTTCTTACTGAGTACTTTAGGGAAATGCCTAAACAGGGATATTTTTACTTGAATGCTGATATCCACCTCAGACTTTTCCTTAGTTATATGTTAATCTTTAATGTTTACAAAATACATTTGCATATATTTAACAGATGCAAAAATTTATGAATGTAAATTAAATAGTTGAAAGAATCCTGAGTCTTTATTCCATCTATATCAGATATATGCCTATCCTACGGTGCCTATCCTACATAGTTTAAGGCAATCCTTAATTTATGAGATCAGCTTAACCACATAGTGAAGGATTGCAAAAAGACATTCAGCTCTGTAGATGAATGAGATACTGCACTCTCTACAGTTTGCATTATACCCTAGATAATGCTGAAAAATTTATTTTTCTGATGTCTTAGTGATTACCATTTTGTATTTCAGGTTAGACAGAGAACATTAATTTCTCTTTCTTGTTAATTATTTTCCTTAAAGACAAGAAGGCTTCTAGATGAACTGTGCCAAGACCTGAGTACATTTTAACCGCTTCAGGGCACTTCAAATTAGTTTATGTTCCTGTGCTATGACAAGCTTGTGAATTATAACAGAACTTTAAACTGCAGTCATACCTAGTCCATACAGACTAAAACTGCAGCTTAGAACTTCACTCAAAACTGGGATTCCTCTATCACTACCAAGTCTGCTGAGCTGACCTAAAGTTTGGTTCCCAGCTGGAAGAAGTCCAAGTGTTCCATAGCACCTATAACTGTATGAACTTGCCTTCAACTATCTAACAAAAATCTGAACTTCAAACTACCAGCTTTTAACATCTACTAGTTTATTCGTATTGTAGAGAAAAGGAAACAAAAAATAAATAAAATAAAATAGAGACTAGTACTCAATTAACACTCTACTATGCCAGAACACAAAAAATTAGCAGCTAAGACAAATCAACCTGCAGTAGCATCTTGCCTTTTAACTTCATCTTGGTATGTTATGCACATGATCCTCAAACTAGACTACCTAGTAATGCTTCACAGCCCTGGCTTCTGGAAAATCATCAACACTTTAAAAATCACTTTTGTTACAAGATGAATTACATAATTTTTATAAAATGGTGTGTAACACTCATGATGTCAGATGTGGAATAGGCACCAACACAATGATGTCAGGGTGCTTAATCTCCCCATCTGTGCATTCCACTTCTGGCCAGAGAGGACACCCACCTCACTCCTTGCAGATTCTCCTGACCACAGACAGAGACCTAACTTTGACAATGTGGTCACAGCAATAGGTCTGGTTTCTGGACCTGATCCTGCTGCAGTGACCCAGCACACAGCTGCCTGACTGGTACCATCAGGAAGCATCTGTCCCATGTTTGCCCAAATGAACAATCTGTCCAAGTCGATTTTTCTCTACTAGTGCCAGACATTACACAATTGAACCCAAATTTATTATTTTGGATACTGTTACCCAGATATTCTCTGATGTGGTATTACTGCTGTGATTAGCCAGATGACATTGGCCTTTCAAGACAGTACTCCCCAAGAGATGCCCAGTGTTTCCCCCTAGTTTGATGTCTTCTTATACATAACTTCCACCTTAATTATCTGTGAGATCCAGTGGTGATTCATGTCAGTATTTGTAATACTTGTCAGCTTCTCACAAAGTTCTTAAGTCATACCCAGTAGTTTTCCATGTCCTCTGCAGTTCTCCTAAACTCAAGCCAGGTGAAAAGCCTCATAATTTACCTGCAACCCTAACATAATCATGTCAAACTTGCAAACTTGCACTAAAACCAAGTTTATGTACTGAAAAGGGATCTGCAGTATTTCTTTATGTTGCTTTGGTAAATCTTTTCAAAAAATAATGTACTTAAGCTGGTACAACTTCCACATGAACAAGTATTGTCTAAGATCTTTGTTGCACCAATATTTATGTACAGATTTTTTTTTTTTGCAATAATGAATAAAGCTATTTCCACAAATATTGCAATTAGTAATTATTAGTAATTGTGAATCTAAAATAATATATAAGCTAAAATGGCATAAATTCATGTTTTTATTTTATACAGTAACTTGAAGAAGAGATGATGACCGAAAGTAAGCACTGAAGTTTTTTTCTCGATCTAGTTTCCTTCATACCTTCAAAAAACATGTATAATAAACAGCTGATATCAGTAAATATGAATATCTTGATACTTCAGGCATTAACTTTATTGCAAGATTAAATTGATTGAAAATATTTTATTCTGACTTTTATCAGTAGCAAATCTTTTCCCATGTGGGGAAATGCAGTGTTTAAATAGTTTAAAAACCATGCTTGAACTAGCAGGCTGTATCTGCTTGAAAGAAGACTGCTGACTATACATTAAAATACGATAACTCTTTTGAAATGGCATGTATTTGTCCTGTGTATGCATTTTCTCATGTTCTGTCTAGTGCAGCTGTCTCCTGAGAGTACTTTCCAATTGCTTTCAAGATGCACAAATATGCTGCATTAACAGCAGATGTGGTAACAAGGGAGCAGAGAGTCCACCTCCAGCCTTTATTACATAGGTTGCGTCTTTCGTTTGTTAATATAAATTGCTCCATTATTAGAGATCATCTTATTATTTCTGAATTCACAAAATGATATTCAAATAGCCCTCTGGGGAATTCAAATTTCAGACTGCTGGAGTTAGATGGACATTAGAGACAGTTGCTGGGGAGCAACTGTTGTATGTAGATAGCCTGAAATTTTCATAGTTCTGGAATTTAAACTCACTGCATAGATGAAAGGAAAAGGAAAAGGAAAANCACATGCGTTTTACATATAAATGCACTTTCAGATGTTGTTTGTTTTCTCACCAAACACTCTGAAGTCCTTCTGAGTCACTCGGCTGGACCAAATCCAGCATGTCCAAAGTCTATAAGCACATTGTATGAAATTGAAGAAACTGACACTAATAGATTTTAATATTTACTACTAAGACTGGGAAAGATGTGAATTTCAAGATGAGAAAAGAAAAGAAAGGAAAGGAAAGGAAAGGAAAAAGGAAAGGAAAGGAAAGGAAAAAGGAAAGAAAAGAAAAGAAAAGAAAAGAAAAGAAAAGAAAAGAAAAGAAAAGAAAAGAAAAGAAAAGAAAAGAAAAGAAAAGAAAAGAAAAGAAAAGAAAAAAAGAAGCTTCATCTCCAAACAAGATAGATGTGTAAAACTTTGTGTTAGATAATCATAGTGCTTAGAATTGCATTCATCTAACCATCAGGGGTTTGTAACAGAGTTATAAATATTTTATTGGATTTTTAATAATAAAAAAATCCTTAATGGATATGATATAGGGTGAGTGCACTACTACTTGAAAGCTCTGATGTATTGAAACTCCAGCAGCTTTGAGCTGAATCAATAAATCTCGTGAGTTTGTGTTATGATGCTTTAGTATCTTCTTGTCATCTACCATCCATTTCCGAAAAGCAAAAAAAAAAACTACAGGAAAAGCTTTGGACTGTGTTTTCGTTCAGAAACAGAAGTGCTTGAAGAGCTTATGAGAAGGACAGTGAAAATAACAGATTTAGTTATTTATTTACTTCCACGGAATCAAAGAATTTATATATATTTTGTNACATACAGACACAAAAAAAATCATGAAAAATATGTCCTAACAAAAGTGAGGAAAAATGAATATTATACTCTTCAATGTAATAGAGAGCTTTTCTCCCTTTACCAGCAGATGTCTAGGAACAGGAGCACTCTTCCATATAAGGGAAAAAATAAAAAAAAATCAATGTTTATACATGCATAAGAAATTTAGACTGAAACCTTCGATAAGGACCACTGTGTTACAAAGTACCCGAAATGTGTCCCTTTTTCTTCCTTGATTGACACTGATTATTTTTAATTTAAAATAATGAATATTCACAGCAAAAACTCACTCTTCCTTTATAAAAGGAATCATCAAAACAGTAACTTACTCCTGTTTCTTTGTGGGATCTTTCTCTGTAACTATATAAATATTTAAACGCAAAACAGAGTAGCCTTAATCAGAGGTTCTACAGAAGCTCTGATTCAGAGCAATGGGTGGCCTGGCCTCTTAAGTATTCAGGGAGATTAAACTTGAACTTTGACAGCCCCTTCCCATCTTACAACTGTTTGAAAAAGAAAATCCTCTTCACTGCGTCTAGCAGTTTCAGCTGACACTATTGGGTAAATTTAATATTAATTTGCAAATAATTTCAGGAAGAAACGACAACAACAATAACAACAACAACAACAACAAAACAATCAACCAACCATCTAAACAAAAAACAACAGCAAATAAATCACAAGTGGAATGTTTTAATATCTTCACTATTCTATTACCTTACATATCACACTTTCCTCTGTGAAGCTTTTGTAACCAGTGCTGTCTGGTGATATTATATTGCAATAAATTACTACGTGTACCTTTATCCACTTCTTTATAAAGGCATTTGGAGTTCCCATTTCGAAACAACAGAAAAGAGGAAAAAAAAAAAACTAGAAAATAATTTTAATTAAAAAAAAAATACTGGAAGTAAAAATAAGTTTTAAAAATAATTACCAAAAAGTTAGTTCTTTTTTGTTTGTTTGTTTTGTAGATCTGCTTCTAATAAACCAGTGTCTAATTTTCATTTCCTTATTAAATGAAAATTTAAGAAACATATTAGAAGCCTTAAAGATAATGCATTTCTGTAGATTAGAAATAGGTAAACGTGCGGTCAGAAAAAGCTGTTGTGTATAAATTAAGTATTAAGCAGCTGAGAGTTGGCCTGATTTCCACTTTTAATTACTCAATCTTTGTCTAGTTTCCTGGAGTGCTCTGGTCTATTTCTCCATCTCTAGGACAGCATTTATGTACCATATTTCATTTTAAAATATTCCTTTACTGACGTATTAGATCATTAGCCAGGTACTAAATTGCTTTGGTTGGTAGGGTCAACATTTGTAATTTGTCAATAACTCTCATATTCAGAGCTTCAAATACATTTTTTTTTCC
>VXAV01011001.1:0-44894 GCA_013399715.1 Alectura lathami | reverse complement strand
CATGCCGGGGGCAGCGGGACCGCCGCCGGGGGGGTGGATGTTGGCCGGCAGCATCCGGCCCGGCAGGGGCTGCCCGGGCATCAGGGAGCCGGGTCCCGGCATCTGACCTGCGGGAGGAAGGAGAGGACATGGTCAGAGAGCGGGGAAACGTCGCCTCGACGCCCCCCGAGCAGCGAGGAGAGCCGCGTGGCACACGAGGAGCAGCTCCGTGCGTGCTCCGAGCCGCCTCCACCCGCCCCAGGGAAATGCCCCCTCGCCAGCACTGCTCGGGGAGAGCCCCTGGGCGCTCGCCCCCCCTCCGAAACAGCAGCGCGGGAGGCAAGGGGCAGGCAGCAGCCCACCGCTCCTCGGGTGAAGCCGTGCTGAAAGGCGTCGAGCGTCAGCCTAGGCGAAGGCAGGGGAAAGAAACGGCGCAGCAACAAGGCACCAGGCAAGAGCCGTGGCCGGAGAAGAGCTGCCACAAAGCCTGACTGAATCCAGCAGGAGAAATGAGACCGTGTCGTTAATGATCAGGCTGTAGGGGTGGTTCCACTATTAAAAAAAATAAACTTGTTCTGATGTGTGGCACCCAGGACAGCAGCGAGCGGGGCCGCGTCCTGCCCCGAGCCCCCCTCCCACCAGCACCCTTCTGCAGAAGGAAGGGGCCGGGGGGCCACTGAGGACTCTCAGAGCGTGCAGGAATAATTACTGAATGGTTAAAACAGGGAAAAACACGAGAAAACCTGCTCCACTCGTGGTGCCCCCAGCTCAACCACGCCGATGCGCATCTCAGATCCGCAGCCCTTGGGCGCTCGCAGGGCCCTTGGGCGCTCGCAGGGCCCTTGGCCCCTGGCTTGCAGCACAACTGCAGGCACAGGCGTGCTCTGCGAGGGGCTCTCCTCGCAAACAGGCCAGGCAGCAGCACGGAGGAGGGAGCCCTCGGCTTCTGGAACCCGAGCCAGCGACAGCGCCCAGCCGAGGGAGCCCAGGCGCGGCAGCACGCTGCCCGCGGGCAGCCCCGGGGTGCCCCGTCACCTCGAACTCGCAGCGAGGCGGGAGCACTGGAGCCTGGAAGCGCAACAGCGGGGCGCTGGTCAGGGCAGCGCGAGGTCCCCGCGGCAGCCCGCTGCTGCTGCACGCAGGAGCTCTGGGGGAGCACCAGCCTGCTCCGCCGCTGCCAGCGGAGGAGGATGCCGGGTGTTGACCCCTGGCAGGGGGCCTGCAGCGCGCACCATGCCGTTCCCATGGCTTTTGACGAAAGAAAACCCGTGTACATTTGAGCCCGGAAGCCCCTCTTCTGTCCTCAACAGTAACAAAAGATTTTCTGCTCCGGTGACGGCAAAGAGGTGCCCTGAAGCAGCCCCCGCTGCTGCACTCAGCTGCCTGAACACGAGGGAACAGGGGACGCTTCCCGGAGCCGCGCCGCACGCAGAGCTCCGTGCCCGGCGCCTGGTTTCCTCCCCTCTCGTGGGCGAGCTGAGCTGCAAGTTCCCCTGCGCAGGGCTCGGCCTTTGTCCTCGCTGAATTCCAGAAGGCTTCTGCCACCCCGTTCCCCCAGCTTGGCTCAGTCCTCCCGAGCGGCAGCCCTGCCCTCGAGCGCACCAGCAAATACCGCTGGGATAACCCCAGACTGAAGCAGACGTGGCACGAACGCGCTGCCACCGGCGTCTGTGCTCAGGTCCAGCTCGCTGCGAGCTCCGGAGCGGGGCAGGGAGGGCACCGCAGAGCACGGCAGGCAGCGGCAGGACGCGGGCACCCGGTGCGTGGGGCGGCTCCGGAGCCAGGGTTTTCTGCTCCGTGCAGACAGGGGAGCTCCGGCCCCGCTGGGGTGTTCTGCAAGGGCACCGCAGCCACAGCACGGGGGAGCAGCGGGAATTTCAGTTGGAAGCTCCGGGTGAAATATTAAAAAATAAAGATGGAAATAATAATAATAATCCTGCACACATCACCAGGAATCTCAGTGCACCCAGAAGACAAGGGGACTGCTTTGGCCGCTTCACCATGACACCGCGCGAGTCTGCTCCTTTTGCTCAAGGAGCATCCCGACAACTGCCAGCCCGAAGGAGTTGCTTTCCAGGAAAGATGCGCGTCCTTCTGCTCCATTTACCTGTGACCCCTCACCTGAGGGCGAGCAGCCCTCCAGGAGCAGCTGCGATCTGCAGCAGCTGCCACTGCAAGCACAGCCCGCTCCCCAGGGCGCAGGGCGGAAGGCTGCAGGCCGGTTTTGTTCCACAGGCAGCGATGGGATCTGAGCGCCGCGCTGGCCGCTGGCCGCCCCTGCTCGGCCTGAAGCTCTCGGGGGCACTCAGGACGACGTTTCAGCGCAGCAGACCCAGCGTGCGGGATTCGCAGGGGCCAGGTCCATCGGCGGCTCCGAACACATCGGCTCCAACGCAGTCCCCAGGCACCGGGCATCAAACGCTCCAGGAGCAGGAAACCCCGAGGGTGGGGGTCAGTGGCTCTATGCCCGGGGGGGGGCTGGTGACGACTGGTGACCCCCAGGGGTCCATTTGGGACCGGTGCTGTTCAGCATCTCCACCAGGGACACAGTGGGACCGAGGGCACCCTCGGGGGGTTTGCTGGCGGCACCGAGCGGAGCGGTGCAGCTGCTGCAGCAGGAGGGAGGGATCCCTCCAGGGGGGCCTGGGCAGCCCGCTGGGGTGCGGCGAGGCCAAGGGCAAGGCGCTGCCCCCGGGCCGGGGCCGTCCCCGCTCTGTGCGCAGACCGGGAGCAGCCCCGCGGAGAAGGACCCGGGGGCTCCGGGTGCCCCGTCCCTGGGGGTGCTCCAGGCCGGGCGGGGTGGGCGCTGGGCAGCCTGAGCTGGGGGCTGGGGCTGGGGGGCTTTAGGTCCCTTCCAACCCAACCATGCTGTGATCCTATGGGCTGGGCTTTCTCCCTTGTATCGCTGCCTGCCCCACGTTGTCCCCATGCTAATGGAACATTAATACCAGAAAAGCTCTCCAGAAACACCGGAGGCTGGATCAGATTTGCCTCACTTCATGTGAGGGCTTAACCTCCAGTTAAATCAATTCAAAATTCCCTTTCTTCATCAGTTCCAATGACACCATTACCCCAAATCCGGTAACAATGCCCACTGGGAAGCACCCGTCTGAGGAGAGGAATCTCCCAACGTTTTTCTCCCGGAGACCTAACATCGCGCAGCACTGCGGTCCCCTCCCGTAAGCCGGGGAGATTCTGAGCACAGGGCTGGCTGCCCATGCTGATGGGGCAGCTGACAATTCTGGCTGAAAATCAGCTTAAGGTCCTTGCAGAGCCAAGTCCTACCACACAGAGAACCCCAAAGGGCGGTAATCAGGCAACACCTGACAGAACCGGGGTAAAACAAGGGGAGATGACAACCACCACGGCAGCAGCCATGCAGGGCCGCTCTGCAGCGGGCGCGTGCTTTTTCATGTCACTGGAGATAGCGCTCCAAGACAGCAGCTCAAGCATAAAATGTGCAAGTGTGACCTACATAAGGGGGAGAGCTTAAAAACAGCAGACACGGGGAGAGAGAAAGCCAAAAGGTTCGATAAACCGAGATTTAGCACACTAAAAAAAAAATCCTTTACACGCTGCCGACCGTCGACGTTCTCCGACGCGCGCTCTGAAGCGTTCCACCGCCAACCAACCGCCGGCTGCGATTCACGCTGCGGTGCAACTCACGGGGAGCAGCTTGTGAAGGATCTCTGGGGCACTGATGTCAATTAAGCCAGCCTCCTCCTCTGTTAAACGAGCTACGAGGGGCAAACACCGAGCAACTTCTGCGCTGCCGCGGCCAGCACGGAGCTGGCCCGGGCGCTCCTGCACCTCTCGCTGCGCACGCATGACGCGAAGCGAAGCTCCTCCCGTGGCCAGGACCTCAGGGCGCAGAGCAGCCTGCACCGTGACGCTCCTTTGCCCTCCGCAGGGGCCGTGCCCTCCCAAAATCTGGCTCTGCTGCTGCCGACGAATTGTTTCCAACCCCGGCACAGGTGCAGGCAGAAACTCCGCTGGGGGACGCGGCTGGCTGCGCTGCCTGGCAGGGCTGCGGGACGTGCTCCCACCCTCCGTGATCGCTGCTCCGCGGGCCCGGCGGCCCACGCCTCGAGCCAGCCGCCTGCAGACGGCGCGTCCTCCTGCTCCACGTGCTGCAGTGCTGCAGTGTGCCGTGCAGCTGGGAATAATTAACCACAGCGCCTCGTTTAGCATTGCATCTCCAGGGAGAGGCAGGGCTTCCACCTCACTTGCACGCTGCCTTTCTCCCTTCCCCTCCAGCGTCACTCACTCCCTTGGTGCTGCAGGGCTGTGCGCCAGCCCCTCCGGAGTCACGGGGCACAGCAGCGGGCCCTGGGCCCGTCTGTGGCCACGGAAGCGCAGCGGTGACAACGCTCCCCCGAGGCCATTTGTCGAGAGGCTGCAGGCAGCCCCTGAGCACTGGTAACCTTCACAGGACCCAGGCATGGGTGGGCTGGGAGGGACCCTAAAGCCCCCCAGCCCCAACCCCTGCCGGGGGCTGGCTGCCACCCCCTGGCTCAGGCTGCCCAGGGCCCACCCAGCCTGGCCCTGAGCACCCCCAGGGATGGGGCACCCACAGCTGCTCTGGGCAGCCTGGGCCAGGGCCTCACCGCCTCTGGGTGCAGCATTTCCCCCTCCCATCTGACCCCAACCTCCCCTCGTTTGGTGTAAGGCCACCCCCCTGTTCCATCCCCACAGCAGAGGGGCTGCAGCCCTGAGCACCCCCGTGGCCTCCTCCGGCCCCGCTGCAGCAGCCCCACGTCCTCCTGCGCTGAAATATTAACTCCCCTTCAATAATGCATCCCCGTGAGGAGCTCGGAGCTGCTTCCACTTCCCGCAGCAGCTCTGCAGACGCTGAGACGACACGACAGCACCCAGCATCCCCGCGTGGAACCGCTGTCCCCGCCAGCTCCCCTGCGCTGCCCCGGCCCCGCAGCTCCTCCTGCACACCCAGGTTCCGCAGGCGATGGGACACAGCCGCCCAGCACCAGCTGTAAGCTTTAAGCCTACCTGCCCTAAAGAGACAGGTACACAAAAACTGCCCAAAGAGACACAAACTGCCCATTTCACGGCCCCACAAACAGCTTCCAGCACTAAAACAAAGAAGTCGAGGTAAATTAACGCTCACCCGCTGCCAAAATGGCATTAACGCAGCTGCCTTCCACCGCCAAACCCCCCAAACCCAGAACCAGCACGCAGCGTGGTGCTGCGGACGGGTGCTGCGGGCCCACCCACCACCCGTGCCACCCTGCTCTCCTCGCGTCAGGACCTGCCCCGCAAGCCCTCTGCGGCGGGCTCACAGCACACCCCAAACCAGCGCCGACAGTCCTGGAGCAACGTTCACCAGGAGGGAGGGAGCCCAGCTCCTGCTCCTCATCTGGAAACTCACCTGGCGCTGCTCTGGTGTTGCCCGCAGCAGCGTCTCCTCCACCCCAGCGCTGCTCGCTCCGACCAGGGAGGAGGCAGCCCAGCCTCTCCTGCCCCCGAAGCCACGCAGGCTGCGGGGCTCACCCCTACGGCTGCCAGCAAGCAAAAGCAGCCCGGGATTTTTGCAGCCCTCTCTAGCTGGGACCGCATCTGCCGGGATCGATCTACACGAAGCCTCCAAATTCCGGCACTCCACCACGACTCCAGGAGACGCCCCTGCGGGCGCACGGCCAGGGAGCTCACGACGCAGGCGAGCGGCCAGCAAGGTGAAGCTCCCCACGTGGCCCCTAAGGACCCCAAACCAGCAGCCAGGCACACCAGGAGCAATCCTTGCTATGTGTGAGCAGGCGCGTCACGAATTTATTAGCTCACCAAGATTTACAGGCCGCATAAAGATGCCACAGCTGCCCCAAGCCAGTGTAAGCGAGGAAAACGCAAACATTACAACAGGCTTCCTGCAGTACGCCCCACAGGCGGGACGCCACCAATGCGATGCGACGGGGGATTTCTTTCTTCCCCTAACGCACGCAGCACGTGGCGGTGCAGCTGCAGACTGCACTTCTGGAGCCCACAGCTCCGCGCCGGCGCTGCGAGGCACTGGCGAGCGAGAAGGGCGAGCCCAGCACCAGGGCACCGACCCGCCTGCACGCAGCCAGCTCCCCTGCAGCGAGAAGGACCCCGACCGCCGCAGCCAGCCTGGCTCAGGGTTTAGGTGCTCAGCTGGATCACCGGAGATGCAGGGGGCCTGGGCGGTTACGACGGGGCTGAAGCAGCCAGGCGTTAGGTGAACCGAGGATGCGGACACCCTGGAATCAAGCTCTCAGTCCCCTAGTGGACACGGGAGAGCATTTAACCGTGTTCCCAGCCCCACCCGCAGCTGGTAAGCAGGGGCTGCTCTAGCGATGCGCAGGACGACCCCCCCCCCCAAACCGCTCTCCGTTTGCAGTCTTCCCATCTCGCAGAACCTTTCTGCGCTAACTGAACATCTGGCACTGCACACGACAGACAGATCAAGCGACAATACTATTGGAACCTAGCAACCCCAGCACGATTTTCACACCCCCCCTCCACAACCCCAGCCCCTGTCCAGGGGCTTCATGACCTTGCTGACCCTGACCCCCGGAGACAAGAGCTAGCACAAGCACCCCGATCACGAGGTGACCAGCACTCCTCCTCCTCTCCAGCGGGCTCTGCTCTGCGCCTGCTGCCTGAGCTCTGTTTTATGACGACTGCATCTCACGCCGCCGTGGTCGGCTGCAGACCCTGCTGGTTCTCACCCAGCACTGCTCCTCTTTTCCAGACCGTAGGTGCAGAGCCCTCCCAAACCGCCCTCACCCCACCCCAGGCTGTTGTCGAGATGAAAGCTCAGCCTCCTGCGCGCTCTCAGCTGCCAGGGCCCCTTCCTGATGCTGATACCCTGAACGTTCAGCTTTTCCAGCAGCACCTCGCACAAGCCCTTCTGAAAGGCGTTCAGCTGAACCCCCGCCAGGTCACCTCTGAGAAGGGTTTGACAAAAGCTGCGCTCCCTTGCTGCAGCCCGGTCACAGGGGTTCATGCACTCCAGGTGGTGCCACGCTATTTGAAACCATCATTTCAGCAGCACAAAGACTTCAACTCCAGCTCCCATTCGCATCTTCACAGCGTAACACTGCGCAGTCCCAAGCCCTTTTGGCAGGAAAACGTGTAAGGTGGCACTGCAAGTGCCCTTAGCAGCTTTGCTGCCTCGGGCAGGGCTATTCTGAATACACGGCAGAAGCAGGCCGCTCTGCCGGCGGATCCCCCTCTCCTGAGGTAAGGCACAGTCACTTGGCCACTTTAATTTCTCCACCCCTAGAAATTAGGAATACCTCCCCCCTCAGAGACATCCAAACCTCATCAGGACAGGTCCCTGAGCAGGGCTTCCCAGCGACTCCTCCGACCAACCATTCTCATTCCGCTTCAGCGCAACCAAAGGGCAGAAGCCACCAAGCAAAGCCCTGAGCAGGGCGCGGGACCACGAGAGAGCCAGGCCTCCTGCCAAAGAAAACTGCCCAGGGAGCTTCCTGCCTCTGCTTCTCATTCCTCTCCCTTCCCCTTAAGTTTTTTATTCAATCAGACGTGTCACGAGCTGGAGAAAATGAGGGAATGATTGCTGCTGAAGCAGCAGACATCACTTGGCATAAAAAAAGTCTAAGGAAATACAAACAAGCTAACAGACATCTGAAAATGGAACTTGGTGGCAGCTCCTTTTTTATTTTTATATTATAAAGCTTATTATTATATTATAAGCTTCTTTCAGAGCTTTGGAGCGAGCACCTCCAACACGCACAGAGAGCCCACAATCCTGCTCCAGCGCTCAAGACCTTCACAGGGGGGACTGCACTCCTGTGCCCACGTGGAGCTTCACGTGCTCTGCTCCGTGCCCGTCCCTCTTGCGCTGTCACTGAGTGACACTGACAAGAGCCTGGCTCCGTTTCCCATCCCCTATCGGGTATTCATACACAGGGACAAGATGTCCCTCCCCACCCAGTCCCCTCAGCTTCCACCCACACTTCCAGTACCAAGGCAGAAGCTGCAGGATGAAGCTGCAGAGCAGGCAAAGCCGAGCACCCCCAGCTGCCAGGGACACCAGGGTCAGCACCTGAGGGATGCTCCCACCCCAAACACAGCACCCGCTGGACCCCGCGCAGTCCCAGCTGGCGGCACCTCTTATTTCAGCCCACGGGGAGCGGTGCTGACCAGCTCGGTGGTGGGCTCCCCCCTCAGTTCTTACCTGGCTGGGGCGGGTGGGGTGGTGGCATCTGGTGGTGCATCATCGGGTACGGCGGGGGCTGCTGGTGGGGCAGCAGGCCCGGGTGTGCTGGGGCCCCGAGGGGGTTCATGCCAGGCCCGCTGGAGTGCTGGTGGGGCTGCGGGGGGTTCTGGCTGTGCTGCTGCTCCATTTGCTGCCGAGCCCGGAGCTCGGCGTACTTCAGCTGCTCCATGTGAAAATTCTGGCGTTCCGTCAGCAGCTGTTGTCTCTGCTGCTCTAACTGTGTCAAAAATGGGGAAAAATGACAAAAAATAGTTAAAAGCTACGTACTTACAGCATTTCAACGGGGTAGGCATTTGACTGGCAAAAACGCAACTCTCATCTGCAGCGGGTTTTGGTAACGAGAGCAGGCACTGCCCAGCTGGAGCCGGCGAGCGCTCCTGTCCCAGGGAATCTCAGTGATACCACGAGCACACTGCTGATAGCGACCGCACTGAACAGTCAGCCCCAGCGCAGTTCTAGCAGAAACTGAACGTTTTTCTCTCACCCTTATGCACGCTGGAAAGAGGGGAACAGGAAACTAAAGAGGTTCGAGGGAAGAAAGAAAGCAGAGCACGCAGGACCTGGACACCACAACATCCAGACACCAGCAGTTTGCACCACTGGAAAGAGAATTATTAAAAAAAAAAAAAAACCAACCAAGAAAATCTCATCTAACTTCATTCCAGTAACACAAGAGGGGTTACTTTGTCAGAAATGTCTTACTGCTGGGCATCTTATGACTGGCCACTGTCACGGCTGTGAGGAAACGTACGTCGTTTGACTTTTAATTCAGAAACCAGAATGCATTTCTCTGTCTGCTACTCTTAAGCAACTGGAGCTATTTGTGCAGCTAATTCCCAAATTTTGAAGGAGTATTTTTAGTTACGCTCCACTCTCCATCTGAAAAGCGGGTTGCCAGGGACACTCGCACCTTGTGGGAGCTCTCCAAAAATCCCACGGCCCCACCGATGCTTTGTGTTAGCAGTCTGACTGCCGACAGAACAGGGATGGCAACGAAATTCCACCACAGAGCAGGCATTCAGTGGCAGAACCAGACGGGGTCGGAGCTGATGAATAATGCATCCTCCTTGTCGGGGCGTGCAGGGACCACAACGGGACCACAACGGGATCATTCACGCTGCCGTGGCTCCTTTGTCCTCGACCAATCTGCGACATCGGTGGGAGGGGAAGAGACACACACACCAAAGGTGCAATTGTGCCTGTGTGCAAACAGCCCCGGAGGGGGCGGCAGCTCAGAAAGAGCTCCTGCAAGTGAGCAGAGGCTGAGGCAAGCAGCGCTGCCACCCCACACCTCTGACATTCCTTTCGACTCCTGCTTTGCTCTCTTGGCAGCACCCTGTCCTGCTACGGCTCGTCTGAGCAGAGCGCTCAAAAAATGCCTTTGCAGCACAACCCAACAGATCCGAAAGCACACCTTGCACTTGGGAAAACGAGCGAGAACTGCCCTCCTACACGCTTCCTCCCTTCAGGAGGAGGAGAGAGGGCTGGACAGGGGAAAGACAGCTGCAACACGAGCCAGTACTAAGATCAACGCATCCAACAGCCGGCGCTGTACGACAGCTCCGCCCTCAGAGAGTAACTCCTCCCTGTGCAGAAACAGGGAAGGAAAGCACTCGTGTGGTTATAAATCCTGGGTCAACATGCTCCCAGCAGCAGGACCCCTGGCTGCACACCGGCAGGGCTGGCAGCACTGGAATTGCTTCAGCTTGAACACCGAGGGAGCTTGTTTTGCCCACAACCTACCACTCTGCAGCACAGGCTTCTTCCAACACTTACCTTCACTCCAGCGGAGCCAGCGCAGCAAGCAAGGCACGTGCACAGCGTGCAACGGCACTAAGGAATTTATTGCTTTAATTATTCCACCAAATATCTACAGTGACAGGTGAAAAGACCAAATTTAGCTGCCAGAAAGCCAAGGAATCTGTATGCACATTTTTTAAAAAGGAAAATGCCGTATGCCTCAAAGTGGAAAAAGCCCCTGTCACTACTAGAATATGTCCCCCAAAGGAAGAAATCCTCGGAGAACCTTTTCAGAATAGTTAGGTCCATTTCTTGCACTGCCAATCAGTGTCAGAGGCAGGCACCGCACTGAGATGGCTGGGGACGCTGAGCAACCAGAAATTCCCGCTGACATTTTGCTCCAGCGCACGACCGCAGCTTGTCAAACGCTATCAAGGTGATTAATGCCAGAGCGAGGCCGTAGATCCAAACAAATTCACGTGATGGGGCAAACATGAAAGCTCCTGGAATTAGGAGTCAACACCTTCCACACATCTGGAGTCACCTTCTCCAGCTGGCTGGACCTCGGCCACGGCCCGTGCCCTGGCTCACCACCCCACCAGACTGCAGACAAACAAACAGCTTCTTGGCTCCGCTTGCCCAGCTCCTCCCACCACGCTTCACTGCCACATTTGCCAGCTCAGCTTTGTTGTGCTTTGAGGTTTTCCGTTCCCTGTGAGCAGTCCTTTTCTCACCTCCTGACACTACAGCCCGCTTCTCCCGCGCCTGCTGTTGTCCTCTCCAGCTCCAGAAAATCCCTCAGCACAGAAGCAGGAGCTGTTACTCCTGAGCACAGATCCTTCTGCTACCGCATCTCACTCTGTGGACTCTCCCCAGAGCTACTGAGAACATCCTCCAAAAACCAGAGCTGCATCCTTGGAACCAAACCCCCACTCCGAGGGGGGTCAGGAGAGAAGGCAGACCGTGCTGCCTCCCACCCCCCAGGAAGGAAGGTTCAGGGTTCCCACCCGTCCCGTTCATTCCCAGGGAAGAGCCCTTCTTGACGTCAGTCACCGCTCCCGTCACAAGGCCTGCAGACAGGAGCAAGGAGCAGGAAGCGAAGCTACGACACCTCCAGTTTGTGCCTACAGCAAAGGGAAGGTTCTGGACAGAGGAGGAGAGGGCTCAAGGCTACGGTACGGGGTCATCACGAGTCCCAGCTGGGGCAGAACTGCATGAAGGCGAGGAGCAGCCGCAGCTGCAGCCTGCATGCATCACGTCCTCGCGCTGATGGAACCCCAGCCTCCAGATTAGCGTCCCTGCTACTCACTGCCTCCTTCTCTCTGTCCATGATGGTTTCCAGCTCCTCGAAATGGCGAAGTTTTATCTCCAGCTTCTTCATCTGTGTTTCCACCAGCAGAGCAACCAGGGACTTGATCTTTCTTTCTTCCACTGCTGCCAGATGCTGAGGATAAAACACAGAGTTCTGCTTTACATGCATGTCACAGAGAACAGTGCTGCAAGGGAACCAGCTACCAACAACACCTGTGTCTAGCTTCAGCCGTTCTGTCCCACTTCTGGGCAGAAAGCAGGGCACCAGACCATCAACTTGGTGCCAGACCCAGAAGCCTGTGGAAGATCACTGAGCTTTTAAACAGGTGCCAAGCTTTCACACAAACGGGTGCGGATGCTCGCCACTCATAAGCATTCCGGCTTTCCCTGAACACCTTCTGGATGTGCAACACAGCATGTTTGGGACATGCAGACCGGGGAAAAAGGCTGGGTCACGGTCAGCTGTGGGTCAGCCAGAAAGCTTTCACCACACCTCACACAGGAGGCTCCTGTGTGAACAACCCACAGACACAGTGAGGTGACTCTTGCATGCCCGTGCCGCTGGAATGGCTTCTGCCCAGTTGGAAGCTGCGTAACTTCAGGAATTCCCGTTACATCCAACATCGTGCCACTAAGCCACAAGGTTTCTGACCGCAGCAGTGTAACCTCAGGCTAGGGCAGAGCCTGCAGAGAAAGCTCTGCGTATCTATGCAAAGGAACTTAAAACAAAACAAAACGCACCCTTCTGGTTTCCTTTCATAACCAGGGTGCAAAGCTGAACCACAGAAAAATGCACACAGATCCCTTGCAAGGCTTTAGCTCAGACACACAGAGCCATGCATGGTAGAGGGTGTCCACAGATCCGTGCACGATCCGAGAGAGCCCAGGCAGAGCCACCCTGACCCAGCCAAGGGCTGGCTTCTGGCAGGGGCAAGCTGAGGGCAGAGGGAAGGGAGGGAAATGCTGGATCTCACCAGCTCAGACTGCAAGCAGAAACAGAAGAACTTTTGCCCAGCACTGGGAGAAACCCTGAGCTGGAGGAAAGCAGCGTTATAAAACTCCCCGGTGATCCTAATCAGAACTTCTCAAAAAATCTGCAGTGCTGTTCCCATCGCCAGCAGGTTTTGTCTTTGCACCTCCAGGAGCACGCCAACAAGAGAGCAAGTCTTCAGCAAGTGCAGGTGAGGCACCCTCAGGACTCTCAGCAAGTTTCACTGACAACAAGGTACAAGTTCAGGGAACCAGAACAGCTCCCCACATCCACCCAGCAGCACGCCACTGCAACCCAAGCAGCTCTGCACCTAAGCCTAGCAGGGCACGTCTGAAATAAAGCAGCTGAGGGGTGACATTTGTTTCTACTTCTGTCAGTTAATAGGGTTTAGTAAAACAAACCCATCCGCACGAGAAGCCGGCGATAAAAGCACCTTTGTTGGTGCACAGAGCCTTTGGCAGGCGATTTGCCTTGCTTGATGTGTAACTTTAATAACGAAGCCAGATTAACATAAAATCAGCAAGGCACACGATCAGGTAAAAGAAGTCTCAAAAAATACATTGGAAAAGAAATTATCACAGAATTTTCTTCCTAAGAGACACGGAGAACGTGCCCCTATGCCTGACGCTACCCAGGGTTTAAAAAGAAAGAGAGCAAGCCACTGCCCGGGCTGCAGGTTGCAAACCAGAACAGGATAAAACGAACTGCGACCTGAGTTGCCTGCTAAGACGGCGTTCAACAAGTCACGAACGCATCGAGAGAACAGCAAGGAGTGACAGGGCCCGGGACGCTGCAGCTCCGAGAGCCGAGCACCGCTGAGAAGCGCGTGGAGCTGGCTGCTGCTCCCTGCAGCACGCCCTGCGGGGGCCGCCACGGATGCGGGCCCCCACCGCGACGCGGGCGCAGCGAGCACCCTGCAGGCAGCTCCCTGAACCCACCGGAGGGAGGGAGCACTGCCGCTGCCTTCCACGAGCCAGGCAGGGGAGACGAAGGCGGCAGAGGACACAGAGCTACCTAAACCAGGCACACAAGGAGAACGGCTGCCGAAGTCTGTCCTGCGGGCATTCAGGCACGAGCTGAAGAAGGTTCCAGAGCAAGGCTCTACGGCGGCAGCAAGGAGCCAGTTTCAGACAACTCCGCCTGCCTACCAACAGCAACCATGGCGCAGCTGCCTGCGAACAAGGCGACGTGATTTCAGTGACAGGGTCCCTCCTGCTCCTCAGTTCCACAGCTCCAAGTGTCTGCAGGTGGAACAGGCAGTCGATAGCCAAAGCCATCTTAATTCAGTAGGAAAAGGAAAGCTTGCAGCGGCACAGCAGCCAGAGGCCGAAGCGGATCAGGCTAGAGATAAAGCTTGGGGACGCCCCCGCAGCTGCAGCAGCAGCAATGCAGCTCAGCCACACAGCTGGGCAGAAGTAACAGCAACCTGCAGGGCAGGAGGCAGTTCCTATCGTGTGCTTTTTGTCGTACCGCGTTTAGATGGCAAGGTTTGGGCAGCTGGGGGGCTGCAGGGGTGGCCCCGTGTCCAGAAGCTGGACGACAGGCAGTAAGTGGCATTAACCTCTGCGTGCTGGGTCTGTGACAGCAGCTGGTGAGCGATCTCCCTGTCCTCATCCCAACCCATGAACGTTTCTTCTTCACGCTCCCTCCCCTCGTCCTGCTGGGGGGTGTGAGCCCGGCGCGGCGGAGCTGAGCTGCCCGCTGCTGTGAAAGCACCACGCCTAGGCGCAGAAGGGAAGAGGCAGCAAACAGAGTCTCAGAAGAAAATGACAAAAGGATTTGATTCTGCTAAGACTGGTACAAAAGCTATAACCTGTAGAAACGGATTTAAGGTGTGTAGGAATATGGAGCCTCTCCCCTAAACGAACGCATTCCTCCAGCAGGACAACTTGCTGGTGAAGCCACTGACCTCAGAAGGTAAAACTTCACGCGCCTGCCTTTAACCCTTGTTTCTCTTCTGAGGATAACTGCAGCAGCGCTCTGACACAAAGCCACAAGAAAAACAGCTGTGTACCAGCTCTTCGCGTGGCCTTGAGCTCGGCGTGAACAGAGTTGCTCCCCCAGACGAGGCACAGCTCACTGAGAGCCTCGGTACTGTCTGGGTTTGGAAAGGGAACTCCCTGCTGAACCTGAACTCTACTCTGAAGCACGAACATCCTAATTACCATATATTATTGCCTGCAGTATAAAGCGAAAATTCTTCTAGAGGGTTATTATCATCATAATGAACCTGCCATTAGCTAAGTCCCTTCTCCCTCTCGCACTCATTATCACTGAAGAAGGAAAGTGGGATATCATTTTTATCTGGAGAAAGAAGGCTTCCATACAAGAGATTAAACCCCAAGCTTTAAAACAGAGCACGGCTGGGGACGGCCACAGGGCCGGCGGGACCAAGGCAGGTCACCCTTGGCCCAGGAGCTTGGCACCCGGAGCACCACGGGCTCAGATGCAGACAGGCAAAGGGACGAGGCTGAAGCTGGGCCTTCACACAGCCTGCGCCAGTTCTGGCACTCAGCAACGTCAGCTCACGCAACTTCTGATTTTGGAACTCAGTTTGGAAGGTGGCCAGCTAAAATATCCTCAGCTCTCATGGGCTCATGAGGGAGGGATGGTGTCATTACTCCACCACCAGTCGTGTTATCCTCAATACACACAACGCATCTGGGAAAAAGCGTGTCTGAAGCTCAACTTTTAAGAGTCAAAAGGATGAGACTGGAAAAGTCAGAACAGCATGTGCAGCACCCCATGTCCACCATTCTGTTCTGGAAATCCATCAGCAATAAATGCCTCTTTGGTGGCTGGAAGGCAGACGAAAAGGCATGGAATATGGCACTGAACCGAGGAGCAGAGAGAATCCAAACTAGAATCTGAATCCCCAAAAGCTATGCGAAAAGAAAACAGATTTTGAAAACGATATTCTGAAAGAAGCAAAGGCGGTGGCTCCTGCAAAGAGAAAACGAACAAAGCCCAGCACACAGTTCGGAACGACGGCGTGGAACACAGCTATTAGCCAGGACTGCTTTGAAGCACAGCAAGGGACCACAGACAAGCAAACAAGTTTCATGACAGCCAGAGCCATGCCTTCTACAGGCACCCAGCACCCACCACACCAGGCTCACCACGCTGCCTGCCGACAGAGCCGCGGCTGAGCACCACCCTGCTCGTGGGAAGGGCCCAAGCACAGAGGGCTGGCGCGAAGCCCACAGAACCGCGTGGCACAGCAGGAAGGGAACGGGGGGTGCTGCCCTCCAGACCTCTGCCTGCAGCCCTGCAACCCGACCGGTCAGGAGAGGAAAGCTCTGGGGCTCTTTTGGACAGCGTTCACTGGGCTCGCAAACGCGCAGGCAGCACCCCAACTCAAACCACACAGCTTCGCTTCGAGCAGAAGGAATCGAAGACAGCACCTGCGGCCTTTCAAAGCATTAGAGATCAGAACATGAAATTCCACAGACCTGGAACAAAGGACCATTTCAGAGAGTTCTAATGTGAACTGCAAACCCAGCCAGTGGCTATTTGCACAGAACAAACCTTTGCTTTGGTGGCAGCTGAGGCAAGAGCAGCAGCTGCAGCTGTAGCTACGTTTCCTTCCGAGATTTCATGTTCCACTTTCTTCTTCCCAGCCTCGTTCTCTTTCTCTTTGCTTGCATCAAGGTTCTCCTTGTTCTCCTCTGCCTCCTTTTCTTCTGGAAGAGATTTGTTGCCAAGTCTGTTAGCAGCATTCTCCCTTTGTTAACAGCATCAGGACAGGAACCGCACTTCGCACACCGCCCTGAGCCAAACAAATCCACTCCTCCACGCGCTGCCGCGTTCCTGTGTCATGCTACTGCTGCTCCTCCACATGCTGAGGTGGGAACAGCTTGAGTTTGAAAGGACCTGATCCAAACACAGCAAACTTAAATGCTTTTAGATTTCACCCTGTCAATCATCGTCTGCCACCAGCTTACTTCCACCAGAACACTTAGCTGTAATTCAAACCCGTCTCGTTCTACCCGGTGCTAAAATACTGACTGCAAGTTGCAGGTAAGAACAATATATCCACCAGGCGCAAGGGGAAGGCCTTAAAAATCAGTAACAAGAGTAACATCCTATGTAGGAAAAACCAGTACTCACCAGCCTGTCAAAGCAAAGGCTCTGCACGGCTCCACGGGGAAGCTGTGCCCATGTGTTCACTTACGAGCACACAGGTGAGCACTCCCATTTCCTCGCATCGCAGACGGTCAGAAGGTGCCCAACACAGGCAGGAGGAACGGATTTGGGACCTACGCTCACTTTGCTACTGCAACTTCTGCACCCAGTCACAACACACTGTGAAAGGAGGCTCAGCTGAGGTCTAAAAGGAGTTCAGGGCAGAATTTAGAGCCTGAGCTCTGCAGCTAAATTAAACCTGAATATTTACTACTGAGCCGTGAAGCAGCCTGATGTGCAAGAGGAAATATTTCTGCCACAGCTGAGTTTATAGCCTACTGCAGCCACTTCAGAGGGAGGCTATTAAAGCTAACGCAGCTTGAGGAACAGCTGGGAACCATTACCTGGCTTGGTGTCTGCAGTCACTTCGCTGTCTTGTTCTTTTTCTGGGTTTCTCTCATTTTCTCCTTCTTGTGCTTTATCGCCTTCCTCAATTTCACTCTCTGCTTTGTTTTCAGCCTAAATGGGATGAAGAATTGTTTCGACAACGTGAGCTATGCAAGACATTCACTGTTAACATTGCTCATAGCTTTCAAATTAATTCACCGTCATGAAGGCAGAGATCACATTCCAAAGGCTGGCTTCTACTTAAGCCCACTTTGACAACAGCTGCCACCCCCTCAGCAGGCCGGACGGAAGCCCGTCGGATTCAGCAACCCAGAACGCTCCACCGGACAGCACGTGACGTCCTGCACCAAGACGAGGGGTAAGGCCGTGTTCTGCTCCCCATGCTGTCCCCCCATTCATTCCGGGGGCTTGCGCACCAGCCTCAAATCCCTTCCAGTGCCAGCTGGAAACAAAACACCTCGTGCAGTTTGTGCCTACCCACACATCGCCTCCAAACTGGGCAGAAGGTGTGACCGCAACAGCAGCCTGGGGCAACAAACGCCGCAGCTGAGCGAGGTGTTGCAGGAGGGTGCTTCTGTCCGGGAGCTGGTGGGAGAGCAAGGTTTGCAAACTGGAAGTAAAGCGTTGGTTAAGATCGAGGTGCCTTCAGACAGCAGTCATGGAACCAGGCTGCCCCAAATATTTCTCACGTGTTCCGGTTTACGTAACAGGGCCAAGAAGCCTACCAAAACGTACCTGACTATTTCAGACCCGAGACCAGAGTGAGAAGTGACATCGAGGCTCCACCCAGCCACATCGGGGCAGTTTCACCTCCCCGCCCTGACGGGGCACGCAAGCGTCACCGGCTGCTGCAGGCACAGCGAGCGCCCGCCTACGGCCGTCCCCGCAGCAGCGCTGCTCTGCCCCCGTTACTTTCAGCGGGGGCTTTTCTCCGAAGGATCACAGGCAGTGCTGTTGCAGGAGCAGAGGCCCTGTGTTTTAGGCACGGTCACCAGGCTGAGGGAATTCACCTCTCCACGTCCGGCCCTTATCGGCCGGCTGCACCACAGCTCACGCCAGAGGCACGCGCCGCCCGCGCCCGCAGCCAAGGCGCAGCTCAGCCCCACGCACCCTCCTCCAGGCAGACCTCACTGGCCCACATCCACGGAAGGTTTTTCTCTCAGGACTAGGAAACAACGCGCCAGCATCTCAACCCCAACCGCCCAGCCAAAGAAACGTCTCCCTCTGACCTAAGACTAAAACAATCGCTACGATAAAGTACTGCAGAGAGCCGAAACTGCCGGGGAGCGCTGCTCGCCGCGGGCTGACCGGCACGCCGCCCGCTGCCTTAGTATCGCGCGTTTTAGCGGCAGCTCAGGTTTGCAGGTGTAGGACGCATCCCTGCGGAGCCAGCGTGCTGGACTGAGCTTACCTTCTCAGGCTGCTGCCCATCCGTCTCAGTTTCCATCTTTTCTTCTTCAGCCCCATCTGAGAACACAAACAGACTTCAGAGTTGCCCGAACACCCCTTTATTACACGTATTTCCAAGTTAACTGAATTTTCTGCTCTGTACTGACAGCGGTTTATAAAGAAAGCCACACAGCACTGAACCCCGGGAGGATACAAAGCCTATTACCCTCCGCTTAAAATCAAGATTACTTACAAATTTACATTTAAGAGGTTTTCCTTCTCAGTCCAACGAGCAGGACGGAACATTCAGCTATCTGTACCTACAGAAACACCCAGTTTACCCCCACAGGGAGAAACCCCCGAATCTACCCATTTTACCTTTCTAAAGACCCCTTTAGCGCACAGCTCTGCAGCACTCCCATGGTCGTGTGAAGGTCCAAATCCCGTTTCACAGGTGCTGCAAACACCGTGAGTTTGTCCTCAGGTTTGCCAAAGCAGCCTCCAGAACTACCCAGCACCGAAGCAACACCAGCAAATCCGTTCAAGCGCTGACCCTGCTGCTGAACTCCGAGCACCTCCCCCTGTCTCCTGCCGCCCAGATCACCGCAGGTCCAGGCAGCGAGCACTGCTCCTCCGCTGGCTTTGGCGCGGAACCCTGCAGGGCCCGGAACCTCCAGAGCCGGGCACCAGCCACGGGAACGCCCCGACACGACCGCACACCTCGTGCTGCCGCTCCTTTCGGCTCCCGGCTGGCGAGACCGAGCTCCTCAGCCTCTGCCTGGCTGCGTGCCACCCACAGGGCCCAGACGGACGCCTGAACGGCCACTCCAGCAGCGGGCACTGCAGGGGGAGCCTGCGCAGGCCGCGGGCTCCAGCACACGTTGCCGCAGGCACGCACGAGTGCTGGAGAAAAGCCCCCACCGCCTCCGGGCTGCTGAAGGCATCGGGCAGGGCAGGGAGCTCGTTCCCTGCAATCCCAGTGTTAATGGGAATTCCCACGTGCTACGCTGAACAAAGTGTTTTCCCCAACAGCAACAGCTCTGCAGGACACTTTACAAGAGCCCCTTCCACGTATAAGAAAACACATTAAAATGTCTGACAGATGATGGTTTTCCTCCTGGCTTATTAAAGCTAACCCCACTTATCTGAGGTATCTGACGCCTTACTTCAATTCTTGGTGGACAGGGACACACCTCAGAAGTTACAGCTCGGAGTTAGGAGCTGGTGACCCAATAACAAAGGGAAAACCTACGGCAGGTTTCCTCAGACAGCTGTTTCAAGCCTGCGAGCACAGCTCCAGCCTGGGCTTAAGTGTCATCCCTCCTTGTAAATTAAAGACATATTACAAAAAAAGAAAAAAAAAATCCAGGAGGGGCAAAGTGCAGACGCATTCCAAGTGTGCTTGGTTGAGTGGAGTGAGGGATCACGGCGGCAAGTAAGGAACACGCTGCACAGGGAGGCACAAGCGTTCGCTTCGGGGCAGCCTGGCCCAAACAGCAACACCTTCACGAGCCCTGGCATCAGGACACAGCGCAACTGCGAGAAAAAAGGTCTGCACGCACAACCCAAACTGCGGCCACAGGGAGATCTGTGCGACGCTCAGGGTGAGACAGGTTAGAAAACAGGAGGAGACCCCCTTCGCTCCCACGCCCATGAACTGGTGACCAGGTCGCTCTTCTGGAAGGTGGGAGCTGGAGCTCAGGCCCCCAGAGACCTGCTCTCTGCTGACAGAGGGCAAAGAATTCACGAAGCAGGTGACAGCTGCCAGCCCCTGGGGGAGGCTGCCCAGGGCCCACCCAGCCTGGCAAACTCCTTCCCCATAACCTTGGGAAAAAAAATCTCAAAAAAATCCCATACATCACCAAGGATTCCTCTGTATGAGGGGCACACATTCAGCGACAAGAGTGAGAGGGTACACGTGTGACAGCAAGATCGCTGCCAACATCCTGGCCCACCTTAGGTCTCCGGGTCCTGGCTGTAAGGAAAAATATTGCCTTAAAATCAGGACGACAGCTTTGGGCAGGTTGGAGTCAATGGCTTTTGAAAAGTGTTTTCCTGCATTAGGCACCGGGCCACTATCTGCAGTGACAGCTCCCACTGGCATCAGCCATCCCGTGCGCATCGGGGAGACCATGCTGAAACACTGCACGCAGCAAGAAAAAGGAAAGCTACCAACTACTACTTTGGGCATTACATGTGTTTATCTGGGTTCGAGTGGGTTCTTGCTTCTAGATTACAGGATTACAAGCCACTGAAGTCCCTCTAAACAATTAGTGTCCAATGAAAATCGATCTCTAACTCAAGTATGAAAAAATCTGCAAAAAATACGTATGTGATCGCTCCAGCGGTGCTTGCACTGCTTCAGAGCTGAAGCACACCCTGGAGAGCAGGTGAGAAATCGCCCTGCCAAAAATGAAGCAGAATTGCTTTTCCTCTGTGTGAATACTTGTGATTTCTAGGATGTGCACTTGAGACTGTTACAAGATCATCCATAAAGCGCTAAATCTAATCACCCATTTAAGTTGCTTAGAGCTGTAGTGGAGCCAGCAAATCTGAGCACCACTCCCCCAGCGTCTGCTGCCACAGAGGAGCTGCGGCTTGAAGCATCCATCCGCTGCCAGGGGAAACGTTCCCAGTGAAACACGTGCTGGAATCACAAAGCCGCCTCCAACCCAGGCACATCGGAGGCTCCCCTGTGCCCAATTCAGCGCGCACACATGCAGGCAGTGCAGTTAATCACCTCTGGAAAGTTATTAAGAAAGCACATGCACTCAGAGAAGACCTAAGAGGAATGCTAAGCACCCCAGGTGTGCCGAATGCTCCCCTTCTCTGGAGCTCAACGCCTGGCTGCAGAGCCAGGCTCCTTTGTTTGCTCTCCTCAGCTCATTTCTCTCAGAACTGAAGCACTGCTCCTGGCACGGGCTGTAACCTGCGGCGGCAGGACTGCTTTGGATCAGTATCACAACCCGAACTGCTTCAGCCCTCTCTTAGCTCTGCTGGAGCTTTACGGTATCAGTCTTAGAGGAACCATCCTCAGCATTTAGGAATTCCAGCAGTGAGGAGGACTTCAGAAGCTGAGGTTCTTGGATACTAACATTAGCTCCAAGAATCTGCTCCAGCCCCACTTCTCCCTTTCACCCTCCACTCTGCCTACAATTCACCACCATCCAGAGCTTTCAGCAGACTGCAGAGCTACGGCATCATCTTATTTCTAAAATAGACCAAGGGAGACGAGCTCTAATCACAGGATGGGACCCCAGGCGGGCATTGCCAGTCCTCTGCGGGGACATCAGACACAGCACTGCGGGTCTGGCCGCCCAGCGCGGCGCTGCCCCGCGGCACCCAACGCACCCCGCGAGCCCTGGGCTGCCCCCACGCAGGGCTGCTCAGGGGGTGGCAGGTGCTGCAGCTCGCAGTGACCCACTTTGCTCCTGCTGAGCAGTCCCCCAGGGAGAGCCATCTGCTGTTGTCCTCGTTTGTGCCATCCGTCACAGCCCAGCACAAATCGCATTAGCTGCAGCGGGGCGGTGGTGGCGGCGCGACCCAGCGCGCGGCTCCTTCGGAGAGGGTCCTGTCATGGTCAGTGCCACGGCCACCTGCCCCCCACATCAGGGGACGAGCACCTCGAACCTTCTGTTTGCAGCCTGGGTGCAAGCTCTGCTCGAGTCAGGGCTGACAGAGCAGCAACACCACAGCTATGCGGGCTCGGTGAACTCCCACGGCCATGCTGCGGGAGTAAGGATCAGGACTCAGAGCAGCACACGTGACGCAGAGGCCCTCATGCAAGTACTGCAGTGAAACTTAGAATACAGAAAAGGGGGACGAAGTCACAGCAGAAAAAAAGAAACAAAAACACCCTAAGCTAAGCTATTGTAAATAGCCAAAGTAAACCTAGTCCCACATGGAGTAACACCCAGGCTTGCTCTGTAGTAACTTGAGAACAAACCCAAATCCTTGCTCTTTCAGAGCCGTGATGCTTTCTGTCTGTTCTGTGCACCCGAGTGCTACAGAACAGGGAGAAGCAGGCACTCCACGCTCCCAACACGTGCTCCACCTCCTCCCAGAGCACAGAGCTGCCTTGCACCGAAGTCCGTCCCACTGATTGCACTGATTGCAGAACTGGAAACAGGGGACGGAGGGATTGGGCGGCTTGTTAGATTCTTCTCTGTTTAGAGAACGCTTCAATGAGTTGAACGGCACCTCCAGCCTGGGCACCTCTACGCTAGACAGCCAGCACCATAAAGAGCAGTTCTGCATCTCCGGCTGTATGGCCAGCAGCTGATAACTGAGCTGGAACACAGGTCCCCGATGACCCCACCACATACCCGCACCCTGTTCGTGTCCCCAGGCAGGGCGACAGCAGGTCAAATACGAGACCCACGAGCCCAGGCCAACCCAGACCTCCCGGTCAGCCCAACCACGTTCCACTGAGCTCACCAAAACAACCTGTGGTAACCTGAACAAGCAGCAGCCAGCAATGCAGGAGAGAAAAATAAAGACAAGCTGGCAGATCTGTACCAAACTCAGGAGACCAAAGGCTTTGCGAGTCAGCGGGTATGCAGCCAGATGTCCCCCTGTGCTCACTCCACTCCTGCGGGAGAGCCAGAACAGAGCTGAACGGAGGTGGGTCTGCACAAAGCTATTCCACCTTACAGGGAGCTGCAGCAGGATACACTCCTACTCACCACAGTAACAATAAAAGATCTGCAATCGACAGAGTTGTGGGATAAGGGACTTCACACCAGAGCATCTGCCGAACACCACAGCAAACAGCCCTCAGATGAGCGCTGGCTGGTGTGCAGCACGAAGAAGAACCAGCGGCGCTCAGAACGGTGGCACACCGTTAAAGCTGCCCTGCTGCTCCCACACCAGCTAGCAAGGCTCTCAGCACCATGCTGAGGTAAAAACTACTTAGCAAAAGGTGCGATGGAATATTCTAGGTACAGCTGGAGCACAAGGAGCCAGCAAAATGCAGGTTGTTGGAACTATAATGCTACAAGGGCAGCCTCATCCAACTGCTCCAGTACCTGCAGAACTGGCACGAGATCTTCTGCTCTGGTCTTTCTGCCCATTCAACTTGTACAGACCCCCAGCAAGAGCATTTCCACTCAGCCCACAGCAGCCAAACTAACTGCCAGAACTAAAGCTGGGGCTAAGTCCACCAACCCATCGCCAGGAGTCAACAATCCTGCAGCACGCAGGAGGGAACGACCTGTCACTCACCCCTCACCACCACCCCCCTCTCCGGCTGGAGCTGAGCTTATCGCTCATCATCAGTCAGAAGAGAGCCCACAGCTCCGGCTGCAGGCACTTCTGCTTTCTGGCAGACGTCCTACCGATCTTCTCCGGCTCATCCGGCCCCGTCCCCGCGATGCAGCTGCTCTCCAGCCCGTACGTGGGATCCACCTTCCCAGAGGCTCTCGCTGCTTCCTGCACTTTCTTCACGTGAGCTTCCACCAGCTCCAGCGGTACCTCCTCTCTGACCCGAGAGAACTCCTCTGTCAAAAACCACACAGCAGCATTACATTTCAATTTGCCACGAGGCACACACAAGTTACGATCCCCGTAGACCAGCATGCGGGTCAATCTTGTGACAAGATGCGTTCTCAAAGATGGGAGTTCCTTCTTCCCACGTGAAGGAGCTGATTTTCTTTCTCAAACGTGGTACAAGAAAGTCTCCTACCGGTTACATAAAATTGTCTTTACATGCAAAAATAAGGAAAAAAAAAAGATTTCATTGAGTTTGTTAGGGGACACAACTCTGGGTGATGTTCAGCCTGGGGAGGAGAAGGCTCCGGGAGCCCCGAGAGCGGCCCTGCAGCGCCTGGAGGGGGCTGTGAGCAAGGAGGGGGCAGGTTCTGCAGCAGGGCCCGGTGGGGTGGGGCTGGGGAAACGGTTCCACCCCGAGAGAGGGGAGATGGAGCCTGGGGAGGAGGAGAAAGTTCTTGGGGCTCAGGGCGGGGAGGCGCTGGCACAGGGTGCCCAGAGAGGTGGGGGCTGCCCCGTCCCTGGGGACAGCCAGGGTCAGGCTGGGGGGGCTCTGAGCACCCTGCCCCAGCTGGGGGTGTCCCTGTGCGCTGCAGGGAGCGGGGCTGGGTGGCCTTGAGGGGTCCCTCCCAGCCCAAACCATCCTGTGACTCTAAGCAAAACAGGAAAACTGGAAGCTGAGCACCGTGCACTCCCACACAGCCAACAACAGTGGCCACAGCCACACCGACTGCAGGGCGGCGCCTGCAAACTGCCCCTGGGCACCGAGCACAGCAGGGGCTACAGCGCTCCTGGGGCCTTCGGTGGCTCCTCAGAGCTATTCCAGCTTCCTGCAAAGTTTTGGTACCAGAACACAGAAGCAGTTGTTAGCAGACCTGCTTTCTGCACGCACGCAGAACTTCTTATCCATCCTGAGGAAACTCGGGGACGGCTGTTCTGAGAGCAGGCCAACAGAGCAGCAAGGGGCACAGCCAAGGAGAAAGGAGCTGCTGGGCAAACCCGTACCTAACGCAGCCTTCGCTGCCGCCGACGCCACCCGGGGGTCCACCACCGACGCCAGGAAGGCGACAGTGCTCATCACGGGGTTGCCGGACTGGCTGAAGGGGACAGGCTGGTAGGCCAGGGGGCCCAGCGACGCGTCGGAGTTCTCCAGGTAGGGGTCTTCAATCGGAAGCCTCAGGAAGTGGAGGATGCACTCGTCCTGGGTGCGGCTCCCAACGTGCTCCGAGACTTTGTTCCAGTCGTCCTTGTACATCTCCAGAGCCTGCGGGAGACCAAGGCCGTGGTACACAGGTTAGCCAACCTGGGAGACACACTGCTTAGTGCAAAGGATTTTCAGCACCAGTTATTTCGGTGATGAAACGGAACAAGAGGATCAGATGGCTATTTACACCCTGGCTTCTCTCATAGCAAAGTTCTTCTGCAGAAGAAAAACGCCCACCTCACCGTGACACGAGGTCAACTCGAGATCGCACACGAGTTTACGCTGCTGCTGCGCCAACAAGAAATGCCAGATGATTTCGGATGTACTCTGGCATAGTTAGCGTTTCCCCTCTGTTTTTGCCTGAAAAGATTCACACAGAAATCAGGTCTGCTTTTCCTACCAAGTCTCACTGAATTTTTTTTTTTAATTCCCAGAAGTACTCCCCTTGAGGGCACTCGTGTTCTCTCACTTGTGCCTTAACACACTAAGCTCTCTGGGGCAGAAACGGTACACGGCACACACACGTGGAATAAACGCGGTGGTGAAGTCCATCCTCCGCATCCAGCAGATGTTCTGGAAAGGAAACAGCATCAGACCAACGCACCAGGAGAAAAAGGAAAGTGCATCCTACAGCATGAAGCCCAGAGATCAGTTTTCTAGCAACCACTACTCAGTCTGCAGGCACTCAGGCTGATGAGTTATCACGGAGATAAAACAGCTGCTGAAGTGAAGACTTGCAGATTAAATCAGTGGTTTTCTAATGCTTAAATCCGGCCACTTTTGAGTTACTTCAACAAAGCCTCAATGGAACAATTTAACAACCATGAGATACGTGCGTTAGTTTTTGAGAAAGTAATAAATTGGTGCTGTTAAAAAAAAAAAAAAAGTGGTAGCCTAATGCAATACTGCCCTTTAATAAGTTTTTGTTGCTGTGGAAAACGATCTTAGCTATTTAAGCACTTGGAAGGCCTAAAATTGGAGTTCAAGTCTTCTACACCTAACTACTGATATGATGAATGGTCAAATGACCCAGAAAAAGGGACAAGCAATTTGACATCTGGGCCAAATACGTTAAACATGAAAATGGGATCTGACCTTCACAGAAAGCCCATCAGAAGCTTCCTGCAAACACCTCTCCGTGTCTTCGTGTTCAGATCCCATCTCCATCTCAAACAAACAGCTCATGCTCCACTGCACAGGAAGCAGCTGGGCATTCCAGCAGTCATCTGGGGAAAGGGAAATGCCGTCTGGGGAAAGGGAGGCTGCCCGAGGCAGGTCCCTGCTGGCTGGCAGGAGGCTGCCTCGGGCGTTACGGCAGCGTCTGCAGGCATCACGTATTGCCGAGGGCTGAAGCCCTCCTCTGCACCTGACGCCCGAGGAGTTTCCCTAACCAAGCAGGGCGTGCATTCCAGTGTGAATTTAACAACAGACGGAGCTGATGGCTGTTCCGTGCTTGAAATCTTCCCCACAAGCCTGAGGACTGCCAGAAATCCCAGCCTTAGGGCAACAGATGCGCGACAACTTCCCACGTGCACAGCCCTTCACACTGCAGAAGGCCGAACTGGGAGCAAAGGGGCTGCTCAGCAGGGCTGCAGCTGTCAGATACCACAGAACCCCAGCACGGCTGGGTTGGAAGGGACCCCCCAGCCCCATCCCCTGCCGGGGGCTGGCTGCCACCCCCCGGATCAGGCTGCCCAGGGCCCACCCAGCCTGGCCTGGGGCACCCCAGGGATGGGGCGATGAGGGTGTACCCAACACACCTGGGTAGGGCAGGCAGGCACCAGGAGTTAGTTGGCTGGGTGGTTCAGCAGAGCTCCTAGTGACAAACCAAGACAGAAACAAAGCCATCAGTGCCCAGCACCTCCTGCTGTGAGGTTCCACAGGAGTCACCATGCGCGGTGGCATGCACTCACGAACATCTGCCTGCAGGACTGCATCCAGACCAGCCTTGTTCATCAACACTAGGAGGTTCTTCCATAAAATCAGGAGCTCCAGAACATGCTGTTTTCTTCACAGCAGTTCCAACCCCACCAGTCTGGTGTTTTTGTGGTTTTGCTGCCAGAGACATTAGCTCTGAGAACCCCTCAAAGCAACCCACCTGAACAGGGCACTTTGGCACGTCATGGGTGCTGAAAGCCAGCCTGGGGACCTGCAGGTTGTGTGGCACCTCCAGAGCTGTGGGAGCAGCCTGACTAAAGGGGCATGCAAGTTAATTCGAAGGGCATCAGAGACCCAGCGTGCCCTGAACACGGAGAAAAGACCACGCTGCCTGCAGCAGGTGGAGCCTTTTGGCACCCTGACCTGAAAGCAGTTCAAGCTTTTACCTTGAACATTACATTTCTCTCAAAGCTTGATCTCATTGTTAAATTGGGTGGGGAGGAAGAAAGGAGCCCCAGTACATCTTGCAGACCAGTGGTTCCTGGCCCCAGAACACCGGGTGTGAGATCAGAGGGGCGAGCCCCAGGCTCAGGGAAGCTGTGCTGCAGCGGAGCTGGGTGGGAGGAACAGCGCAGAACCTGCTGCAGACCACGACCCAGACAACAGGAGGGGTTTTAAAAGCTCAACAGAAAAACAGTTTGGTTTGGGAATGGCCACAGGACAAACCACACCGGACAGCCTGGCCCATGGTGCTGGAACTGACGTTCCCTCGCTCCTTCGGAACCGCCTCCCCGACGCTGCTGCAGCGTCTGCAGAAACGAGAAGCTGCTCAGTTCACCGGGTCAGGCTCGTGGGGCTGCATCCACCCGACGTCCAGCGCTCGTTTCACTTCCCCTGGTTTCGTCTCCAGCTCTGTGTCGCTGCCTGCCCAGTTCAGTCACACCAGCACACGAGCCCAAGCTTTGCTTTCACAGCCACGTTGTGGATTTTCACTCGTTCTCCTTCACCACTTGTTTTCCTGCTACACAAACCAGCTCCCACAATAGCTGCCCTTACTATAAATAGCTGCAAGTGCCTTCAATGCACAGCGATGCAGAGCAGCAGCGCGGCAGGGAAGACATTCTGGGAGGGAAGCAGGATGCCCCCTGCCCGCCAGCCAACAGGAGGAAGGACAGTAATTATTTTAGATACGATTTACTCTTTGGAGCTGCACTGCACACATATTTGCCCAAAGCTACCCCGAGGATTTAATTGGACTGGGCTGCCTTGCTACAGCTGAATTACTTATGCTTGAACTGGTATACTCTCTTCACTGATTTATTCATAGGCTAAATCCACAAAGAATGAAGAACATTATTAATTTAAACTCTCATTAAATGAATTTGCAATCTCAAGACTTAGTTGTTTTTTTAAAAAAAAAAAAATAAAAGAAAAATGAGTATGTCATCTGGATTATTTCATTAGGCTACTACTTGCTATGTGTGGCCATAAGTTACAAACACACCAAAGAACGGATTTTAAATATTAACAGCAGTAAGCCAACAAGGCAGTGCGTCAAGCTATCAGCCCTCCGTTTGCTCCGCACAAGGACACTGTGAACAGAGTCTGTGCTGTTTTCTCCCCGTAAGCAAAATCCTTCCACATGCTGACGGAAAAATGGGGGCTGAACAGCGTGCAGCCTGACACGAACAGCTGCTCTGGCTGCCTGATGAACTCACCTCCACCGTGCGGAGGCTGGGCCTAAGCCTGCTGCTGCTGGGGCACCTTGCCTAGCTCAGGACAGCCACACGCACGTTTAGCACTGGTCAGCACTGCCAACACCCATCACCCACCTTTCTGTATAAAATCTGTTACCTTTTCAGTGGGACCAAGAGAAAAAAGAACAATCACACAACTGCGTGCTGGTTCAGGCTCTCTAAGCATAAAAACAAACAACAAAACCAGACAAAATTACACCCAGAAGTGGAATTCTTACACAAGAACCCTCAATTGCAAGGAACCTGGACTATATAAAGGGTGGAGAAAGAAATCCCACCCAGCACCCAGCAAGAAGCTGTTTCTGTAACAGAAAGCCAGGGAGCTGATATTTCCTTACAGGAAGCAGCAGCCCGTTCGTTATTTCAGGACACCCAGAGCCTGCTCCGCTGCCCTGACACCAAGAGGAAGCCTAGACCAGACCCCTGCAGCCCGCCTCCTGTGGTGGTTTGCATCCTAGCTAGGAGCTCCAGAGGACCTGGGAATTACCACATGGTCCAAGAGCTTCGCATCAAGCGGTCTGGAGACAAAGACTTGATCGAGCGTGCCAGCAGCTCCCTGACCCAATTTCTGCAGCACCAGCGTGACTCCAGCCAGCTCGTGTGCATTTCTTGGAGACTTCTGGAAAAAACTTACAGAATACATCAAGTGCAGCTGTGTGGCAAGAGGAATGAGTGAACACGTCGCATTGAAGGGCTGCTGAATAAAAAGCTTCCTTAATTAAACAGCAAAAGACAGGAAACAACCTCATCTGTTAAACGATGACACCTCAGCAGTGCCTGTCAGCAGCATCCCGTAACCTGCTGCACACCCAGGAGCTCGTAAAGATGATCAGAATTTCAAAGCACTCCTCCTGGTGGCAGGTAAACCATACCCTGAAGGGCACCCGTGTCACGCTGTGCTGGTAACTGCTGTTTAATGCAAAGACCTCTCTGCATCTCTGGGCTGCGGACACAAGTCAGGCAGAACTGAACCCTGAAGTACACGAAGTCCCTTTAGCACACTGATGTTACTGGCACCTCGTTGCAGCAGCTGCATTCTTGTAGCTGTGATGGTCACACACAGAGCCAGGGCTTTGAGGGAGAGCTGTAACCTCCCACCCAAAGCCACAGCCACAAGAGGCAGACAGGCAGCCCTGGACACGCAGACGACCCAGGCACCCTCCTCCAGCTACACCAGCTGGGTCTTGAAATTGCTTCCTGTTGGAAACCCTGCTTCACTATTCCAGATTCTGTAAAAGGACGTAGTTGTCACCTAACTCCACTTCTAAAAAGAAAAAAAAATCACTGAAATACATTTTTTTTTTAAATGCATAATATCCTGCATGGTTTTGTTTCCTGGTCTTCGACCTTTTCCCCCCATGAACTTACCTCTAATAGCAGCAGTGTCTCTTGTTCTGTCCATTCTCTTCCAGCACTTGCACCTTTACTCTGCAAAAGATGAGGAAAAAATAAGTATGGGTTTCTTGGTACAGAACTCAATAATAACGAAAGGGGAAGGATGTGTTATCTGACCCACACACATCTACCTTTTGCAACATCCCTACTACAGGGAACGAATCCCTGGTCATCTCATACCCAGTTCACACGACTTAATTCCGCAGTTACAGCATGCTGGGGAGTGCACTCCTGCAGGTCTTGCAGAGGTTGGGGCTGCAGATGTGGCACCCCCGTCCCATGGCTCCCAGCTAAATCTGCATGCACACACACCAACAGAAAAGATTTTCCTAGGCAATAAAACCCTCGGGAGTGTTGATGGCACTCTAGTGAGTGGCCACTGAAATGAAGCCACCAGCGGAGCAGTTTACACCGAGCACCCCACAGCTCAGAACAGCAGCAGACACCCAGCGACCCCTCAGCAGCTGCCCAACAGAAGGGGGGTGCTGCTGTCCGTCAGGGAGGCGGCGTCCCTCAATCCAGGCAAAGCTGGGAGCCTGGCAGCCTCAGGGGCACGCTTCTCAGAGCAGGGCTGATGTCAACCCAACTTCAGCCTCTGGCACTGCTCCCAAGGCAGACTGGACTGTGCAAAGCACATGCTGGACCCCAAACAACCCCCGTTCATCTAACCACAACCAGCAACTCAACAAGAAGAAAGAAATCCCACATAATGAGCTGAGCCAGCCGAAAGGGCAGCCGCAGTTACCGCAAGACCACCTGCATGTTTAGCAATCACTGCTCCCAAACCCACACCTCGTGGTTACCTCCTCAGACTTCCCACAAGTTGCAGAACGCCTGGAAAAAGCTTCCCCTAGCACTGCAGTCATCAGACATCGAGGGACAACAAAAGCAGGCTGTCACCTGGTTACAAGGGAGCACTGCCCAGACCAGATGTCTCTGTGCAAAACCCCACCCCAAAAGGACCTTTAGGGTGCGTAGATGTATCCCATCCCAACATGCATTTCAGACCGGAGAGCAGGAACCAGAGACAGCCGCCCAGCTGCTGGCCAGCGCTCAAGCAGTGTATGAGTGGCCACAAGTGCAGCTGCCACAGACACACACAACGAGAAGGGAAACCAGCCTCTGCAACGGAACCTGCTCGAGTTACAGGTGTGTGTGGACAGAACCAGAGTCTAGAGTTGTTAAAAGACTTATGAATTTGGTGAATATTTACCTCTCTACGCAAAAATGTCACTCCATGAAACATGATACAGAGTCAGGCTCTGTAAGACCGCTGACCTGTATACAGACAGCGTGTGGTGCTGTAGTGCTCTTGTTTTAAATTTAACAGCTACCTCAGGATCTCCTAGGCCAAGAGTCACGGTACTTACAGAAGCCATTTACACAGAATTAGCCTGATGCCAGCCCAAGAGAGGCAGTTTGCAGCACAACACCACAGACTTCCAGACCGAAAGCCACGCTGCAGTGCAGAGCTTGTGTCCCTGCAACGGCTCCAAGCACCACGCAGGTACCAGGCAGCAGCAGGAGTTAAAGGCCTTCACCCTCAGTGCAATGCCACCTCAAGGCTTGAAGCACACAGCACATTGCAGTGACAGTGCTAAAAAGTCCCCTGCAGAGGTTTAGTGACCCTTTCAGTGACCAAGTGGCCTTCCAGTTCTCCCAGCCTGGAAAACCTTGCTTGGACTTGGGAAACGTGACAGTTAAAGATGCTGCTGAAGGATTTCCCTCTCTCCACTGAATTACTTGACAGTTTGTTGGTTCTGAAGCACTCAGTTAAAATATTGACTGGCCACAACCTGGGCTCAGTGTCTGGAGGCTGACAGTACCACTGCCTCGGGGCAGGCATGTGGCCTTTGCTTCTGCAGAACCCTGCAGAACCACGAGCGGGGCATCTCAGTGTCCTGCACTGAGAAGGAAGAGATCTGGGGCAGGAACGTAAGAGTAACGTAAGTCATTCCACCGTCACCTAGTGAAGGACAGCTGAGGAAGAATGCTTAACGGAAGCCACAGGGGGAAAAAACCCACACTTGCCTTTGCTAAAGTCTTTTTTGAGTAAATGTCTGTGCGAAGTCCGAAGTTCTGCAGATCAGTGGGCTTCTCTTTGTTTTTCTCAGGAAAACTCAGCATCTGCTGAGCAGCTGGAACCTGTGAACAAACATCACAACAGAAAGGACAGAGGGTCAGGAGCTGACAGGTATTCGAAGTTTTCAGACCAGGGTTAAGCAGAACAAAGCTGAATGTGCCGTGCAGCGACGTCTTCGCACAGGGCCGCCTGCACACAGCACCAGCAGGCCTGGCTCTGCAGAACATGACTGCCTGCAACTCTCAGCATCGATGGGTCAAAAAAAGGGAGTATTTCAGTAAAAACACACACGTTATTTTGTTAAGATGCTGCACAACCCTGGCTGGAGCTACAAACTCTACAAGCTTCCCACACCCAGGACTGTGCGGACGTGGCGCTCAGGGACCCACGTGGTTCCATGGGCACGGTGCTGCCAGCGTGGTGGTTGGGCCAGATGATCTTAGAGGTGTTTTCCAACCTCAGTGCTTCCATGATTCTGCGACTCAAAGGCAAACAGGCTGGCGCCAGCTGCGGGGCTCACCTGCGGGGTGCGGATGTGGAGGGGCATGAGGCCGGAGGGCGTATCGGCGAGCACGTTGAAGTGAGGAGTAGGAGGAGGGCCCATGGCCATGGGGCGGCTTTCTGGGTCCACCTGGTAGTTGATGAGACCCCACTGCTCCAGAAAAGCGTGCACTCTGTGAAACAACGGGACAAATGAAAGCCTTGAGGAGCAAAGCTTTTCTGCTTAGGCAGGAAGGAGACGGCAAAGGAAGCAGCTTTGGGTTTGGGTCATCTCCTGGAATGCTTCACTGATCACAGAGAGCAACAAGTGCTACAGATGAGCTTTGTGCAGACCTGACAGCATCGCTTCAGCTTGTTGCCTGAACATAACAGGGTAACAACACGTCATTAAGGCATCAGCAAAGCAAAGCTAGGGCTGCACGCACGCAGCCATCTGCCGACACAACGAACGTGAGGGCTGCACGGCCCCTGGTTTTCTGCTCTTGTCCATCTGCAGCTGTTCTTGACCGGATCCACTATCGGTCAGTTCCAAAATCCTGGGGCTCTGCTGCACCTCACTGCCTGGGACTGGTGAAACACAACACCAACAAAATTCATCTGCACCACTGGGAACTCTGAGAAGAACTCCACGTACTTACTGAACAGCAGAACCTAAGGGTTCAGATCCCAACTCTGTGGGCATGGTCCATGGAGCACCCAGAACAGTACAAACACGGGACAGCTCAGCCCACTCTGGTTCCTGCAAGGGGCAGGACAGCCTGCTGATCGGCAGCACCATGGCTCTTGCCCACGGCCATCTTGCTGTGCTGGAGCATCTTCACTTCCACCGCAGCTCCTATTTCCTCTCATTAAAGTGAAAGCCATGGCTGAAAGATCCCTGTTTGTTTTTTTTTACCTCATGACAGCACACACGTCTCCAGTCAGGTTCCTCCTGCAGGCAGTGCTGGTCAAGTACTCCTGGGGGTTCAGGCGATAGGTGTCAATCATGAAGTTGCGGTACGCCAGGTAGCTGAAAGACAGTTGGGACAAGGCTCATGCGGCACACGCGTCTAGCAAAGCTCGGAACGTGTATTTTGGGATCCATCTGCTCCAAACAGCTCCAGGTAATTTTTATTGATGAAATGTAAGCACCTGCTTTCATGCCTTTGCTGCTGCTCTACTGCAAGCATCCAACGCTTGCAAAGACCAGGGGCAGGCAGGCAGTCAGCCTTCACTGCACGTAGGTTTGAAGCTCCTACAAGCAGGCATGGCATCCTCGGTGGAAACAAGGCAACCACAGGTCATCCTCAGCTCCAAAGCACTGTGAGACTGCAGCTACAGCTTGGTCGCTGACCTAGCGCTTGGTCAACAGGCTGCAAGCCGCAGAAAATTCGTGGTGCCTGGTCTCAACATGGCAACAGGATGAATAACCCTACTCAGGCTCCTCTGTGAGCCCAGAAAGAAAAAAGGGCACGGAAAAACAGAAGTTGTGCACTGGATGGAACACCGCTGTTGCTATGTAAGAACTTCAGATACAAAATAGCAGCAGGAAGGTTAGAAAACAGAATGAAGACAAGATCTCTGGGAAGCAGAGGGCAAGGATCCAGAAGCCAGCACAGCACTCCCAGCTGGGGGCTGCTGAAGCAGGAACTACCCCCACATCTCAGTGCACAGCGCGGGCCAGTTCTGGGGTTCAGCCCGTTTCCTGCCCTCTACACATCACTGCTCAGTCTTTTGCAGTAAGTTTTGGAGTGTCCTAGCGCTTGCTATCACAAGTTGTTCAGGATAAACCGCCACAAAATTACTGCTAGCCCTGTTCCTTACACTGAACAAAATTACATCTGCCAACAAACACCGGCAGGATCAAAGACCTGTTGCAAACAGTGTTCCAAACAGTGCCTCACAGAGGGATTTCTGCCTTCTCCTATCAAAAATCCAGGATGGAGGTGCCTCATGCGTAGTGCACAAAAGCAGCCAGGACCCAATACTCTAGAATATAAACCATGCAGAGAAGGAACACCAATGTCAGGCCAGACACAAGCAGACAGATGCTGCAGAGACCCATTCCTGCCAAAATCCCACATCTTCAGCTCTGAACAAGTTATATATGGAACTTGCTGGAAAAACACTATGGGAGCAGGTGTTGGGCTTCGTGCTGAATGCTGGCGTGGAGGCAAGAAACAAAAGGGAGCTTCTTCCCCAGAGGAATATTCAGGAAGAATTCCGAATGCTCCTGGAGAGAGCAGGGCTGCCACCTGCTTTGGGAAGGTGCCTTGCAGTGCTCCTGACTGCAGGAAAAAGTTTAATACTCATTAGTTAAGGTCACACTGCTAGGTGGGGAAAGAAGCCTAAGACAGAAATATCCCTGCAGTTTATCCTGAAGGGAGACTTCCCAGCAGTGCCATGACCCATCAGCTGGAGCTTGTCAACAACAAGGAGAGAAGTCACCTGGCATTTTGTTAAAATCCTTCCCAGACAGCAGCCACACCCCAGGCCCTCCTGTCACAAGGATGAACCTGAGTGGGCTCTGTTTGGCCTGGAAACTCAGCTGCAGGCTGACATTTCCATCCAGAAGAAGGCTTATGTTATTAAACTGAACGCACAGAGCCCAGGCCACATGCTGCTCCTGCAGTCCCCTAAATGGCAACAGAGACAGGACAACAGGGACCGGGAGAAGAGCAGTCCCCAGTCCCCTTACCCACAGGCGGAGGACCAGCAGGGGCTCTCAGACCAGTACCCTGAGACCTGATGTTTTGGTGTCGACTGAGGAAGGCAGCACGGGATGTCATGAGACGACCACAGCAGTGGCAAATCCACAGCACTTCCAGATCCAGCCCCAGCTCACAGCAGCACCCATCAGCGTGGCTTTGGCTGCAGCTGCTGGAACACGAGCTAATGACTGTCCAAGCCTGTAACTGGAAACAAGACTGATAACCCCTGAGGGAGAAGCGTCTCCACAATTCTGCCCCTTGGCAGCCTTAAACGTGAAGCGCTAGAAACTCCAAAGGAGAAACGCATTGAAAAGTAAAACTGGCAGAGCAGAACTCTGTGGCAAATGCATTCTGGAACCACTGCAGTGCAGCCACAGACACGTAGGGAAGGTGCAAGCAGAGCCCACAGGCTCACAGTCACGGTGCAAGAGCCCTCAGCACGTCTCCAGGCCAATCCCCTACTCACAGCAGGGTCAGCACCGCTCTTAGCCTGGACTCCTGGAAGAACATCCCACAGCCTCCCCTGGCCTCTCTCCTCCCAGGGCTGCATCTCCCTCAGGTTTATAGGCTCCCTGCTATCAGTACACCCCTTGCTGTGTTTCAGTCCGATTTATTTTTTTCTCCTGTCAAACGCCTCGGTAACCTCCTTCTGGGCATCTGGCAGCTACTGCCAAAGGTCTCGAGCCCTCCTCCCGAAGAGGTTCATTTCTAACTTCTAGCTCAAGGTTAGATCAGAAACCTCACAAAACATCAGTCATGCCTGAGAAGAGATTGAACTACAGGAACACCACCTGAAGCCTGCCTCCTCTACCTGCTGGAGGAGCGATGCAGGATGGTATTAACACTAGGGAACTAAGTTAGTCAGTCTGGAGAATTGTTACGAGAAACACACAGCTTTGCTTGTGTTACACCAACACTCTGAGAAGACCCCTCAACATTCAGCATTCGAGGGAAAACTTGTTTCAAATCCCCAGAAGCCACGTTGCAGCTAGACCAAGATTTGCCACCAGGATGAAGGGAACAGGACCGGCCCCGTTGCACCCAACGGGCACACAGCGGTGTTCGGATCTGTGATTTTTCGGTGAACTCAGGTTTCAGGGGATTACAGCTTCAAGAAGAACAAGCACACTGCTCAGAAGCCTGATGCTGGCTATCTTCCTTCAGCCAACCACCTTTTAGGACTGCTCTGAGTAACTCAGTTTACTGTTGGAACAGCAAATTCTCAGGGAAGAACTTCTGCTAACGCACAGAACAAGATTGGCAGTAGCTGTTCAAGATAAGCATTTGATGCAAACTCACCAGCTCAGCTTCTCACATCGCCAAGCCAAAGCAGAAGTCAATCACTCAGTGTATGGGAAGTCCTACAGCCCTCAGGACAGCGCTCAGTTGTTTGCTTTCTTTATTTCATTCCTCTAAACGGCTTCTCTAAAGCTGCTCAACCAACAGCCTCTGTGTACTTCTGTATTAGGAACACCAGCTCTGCTGCAGACACCAGATCCCACGGGGAGATGAGATGGCCCAAACCGGATCTAAACTCAACCAAGAGAGCTCCACCATAGGCATGTTCAGAATTATAAAGTCTCTGGAGAGTCTGGAACAGCCACAGCTCTTGTAATGCACAACTCCAGCTCCCTGATTTTAATCACACCACCTGATATTCTCAGTTCAACCCTCACCTGCTTCCACCAGCATTACTCATCAGCTGCTCATGGAACCAACACAGGTGACCATGGAAAATCCACAGTGCAGCACCCTACAGCCAACCCTGTGGTCAGTGCTTTTACAGAAAAATCTCAAGTCTCAGAAAATCCAGCATGACACGACAAGAGCAAGAAAAAGTACGAGGAACCCTAAGGTTTGACAGCATCATGTATTTTTAAAAGACTGATCTGGAAGATATCACGTCCTGTATGACAAAAAAAAAAAGTTCAAGAGCATGTTTCAGTATCATTTGGGAGAAAAATCAGTTTCATTTTTTCCTGGATAACCACTATTAAATATTGCCTTGATATGCAAAGTTTTACCTCTGCTGCAGTAAGACAGTATCAAACTGCAAGGGGTGGCTGCATGGGGCTTCGTGCACCAACAGACAGAATCTGCTTAGCACATGTACAAGGGACTGAGGCTTAAGGACACAAAGCTGCTGCGTGGTGCTGAAGCGTTGCACGCCTGCATTCAAGTTCTACTTACATTTCTGGAGTCTTGGACTTGTTTTTTCCATTGAAGAATTCAGGAAGAGCACGACGCTCAATCACATGAATGCTGGAACAAAGACACACAGTTCAGATGCCAAATCCTAAATACTCCTACGAGTACCCCACACACCTCCAGGAGGCTGACAGCACATTTACAGCAAGGGCTACTTTTAGAAACCTGCGCACAAGCCTTTGAATTCAACACCGTTTTCATCACATCAGCAAAGCTGCACTGAACAAGCACCACAAACCTTGGTCACTGTCTGGAAGCACAGCAAAGGACCCCACGCTGCCCTGAACGAGCTCGGAAGGCAGCGCAGCCAGCAGCAGCCCACTGCCAGCTGCACACGACAGCTCTGCCCCCTGCCAGAGCACCTCCTGCTGTTAGCATCCACCAGAGCACTGATACCCCGAGAAACCTCCCTGGTCAATCAGGGAAATAAAACCCAAACTGCAGACGTCTGGAGCAGCTTACCACTTCTGTTCCCATACTCCCCAAAGAAAAGATGGGGTCGATTTATTTTTAACATAAAGAAGAAAATCAGGTCCCAAAGGGCCACGGCACCTGCGGAGCTCTACCAGCAAACAACCAACCAGAACATTTTGTGTGATCTATGGGACATGTGATGTACGAGGGCTTGGACTGCAAAGCCAACTTACAATGTGACTAAACACATTTTAATATATTAATATTAAATATATTATATANNNAATAATATATATGCAGAATTTGCATATTAATGCAAATTCTGGGGGGGATGTAACCAGCACTAAAGGAGGAAAGAGCTTCAAGGTTCAGAAACCCTCCACCGTGTAAAGTGGCAGAAGTGCAGAACTCGGTGAAGTCGCTCCTGAGAGGAGCTCACACAATGGCACATACTCATCTGAAGAACCGCAATGGTTCTTTAAGAACACTTAAAGGAAGTACAAAGTATTTCTTTAAATTAATGCTCTTCCCTTTTATCTTTCCAGCTTCTAGCCTAACACGCAATCATGCCTCGATGCTGGCGCTGTTCAAATTGGGGTTACTCTAGAGAGTCAAAGGGTCACACCAAACCACAAACCCATGACTCCAAAACAGATCCCCAAACGTATCCTCCCTGCACAGCCAAGGACTTATCCCCAAAGTCAAGATCTGAAGCAAAATAAAAAACCACCAGCTTCCCAAAGTGTCAACCCAAAAATCACAGCAGAACTAGGGAAGGAATTATCTTCCTGTGAAAAATCAGTGTAAACCAAAAAAGGCTGAGACAGCAGACTGGAAATCTATGCTGTCCAAAATTCACTTCTTCACTGTCAGCCCCTGAAAACTGCTGGAAGTCAGCTCAGGGAGATTCACAGGTGGGAAAGATGTCCCCATACGTGCAAAACAGACCCAAAAGGAAGCAACTTCTTCCACCTCGCAGCACGACTTATGAGAAACAGCCACCAGAACTCTACACTCCCAGCTCCAAACGGCTTCCTTACCAGTTGTAGTCAAACCAGGAGGCATAGCTTGGGATAATGATGTGGTTGGTTTGCTCTGTGACGTTATCTTCACCCGGATCGATGCCCCGGCTCTGATCGCCTTTGTTGGGGTCCTCGTCCTCCTGTGTCAGAGGGAACACAGCGGTTAACGGGCTGCGAGCAACAACACCCAACCACCCTCAGGCAGCAGAGTCACTCCAAACCAAATGCCTTCCTCTACAGCATGAGCTTTGTTGAGGCCATCTCTGGTCAGTGGGGAAAGCCTCAGGGATGAAGGCCTGATCTGCTCCTAAAGACAGGAAGCAAGCATGGGGCCACTGACAGGTTTGTACAGAGCCAGCTGTCAGACCTCAGGGACGTGTCTGGCGAAAGGTAAATCATGCTTCAAGCCCTGTTTAAAAAGTTAAGAGAGTTCTAACTATAGGGGAAAACATCTTTGCATTTTGGTACTGCACTGAGACGTGATGAGTCCAGCACGAACCTCAAGGACTCTGCCCCCCGCTGCCACCTCCAGACGCTGACACCACAACAATTCTCACTGTTTGCTAGGATGACTTGCGTTTTTGGCTACTCTTTCCCATTAAATATTCTTCTGAGGAATGAGAAAGTAACAGATCAGATTCATCCCTTCTAGCTTTACTGGGAGACCCCTGTCAGAGGCAGCAACTTCATGTCTGCAAACCGCATCTCACTGCCCTCCGTGCTTGCTTGGATAAGCTCACACTGATCGACTGAAGGCTGGTCTTGGGCACTTCTCCCTCATGGGGAAGAGATCTCCAGTTCAGATTGTAACTGTGCCATGAAAACCAGGGCACGGAGCACGGACACACTGTCTTAGAGAAGGTGGGCAAACCTCTGACACCAGAGATTAGACTGATACACCCCAGAGAACAGAGAGGGCAGAGGCTTCTTTAGAAGATCGTTGGGAATAAAACAGCCAGGGGGTGTTTAAACAAGAAGGCATGAAATAATGGCCACAGGGGTTAAAGAAATCACTCCTTCCCCGTGGGAGGTAAGGCTGCACGCTGCATCTGCACGCACTCCCACAGACAGCGAGCAGAGGCAGCACTTGCGGCTTCCCCCAGCTCAACTTGCTTGTGCACTGCTCACAGAGCCAGCAGCTGATCTCCTCACCTTACCACGGGCAGCTCACCTTGTGGTGATTTTCCTTGCCTGAATTTCTAAGCCAGCCAGATCTCAAAGAAACAACGGCTGTGAAAAACAACCCTGCCCCTAAGGCAAGGCTTTCAGGATATCACTGCCGCATCACCTGGGGCAACAAGGTTCCTCCCCAGACAACAAGGCATCCTAAATCCCTCCAGTGACCTGACAGCAGCTGTTCGGAAAAGCCTGTCCCTCTCCTCATCCCCTCAACTTCAACATCCTTCTCCTCTCAAAACACATTCAGTGAACAGAAAACAGAGGGTGACCTAAACGATCCACCCCCAATTTAGGGGAGAACATCAAAGCAATCATCTTCCAGCCTGACACGGAGTGAACACTTGCTGCATGAGCTCCACAGTTCTGGGTCATTCTGCACCCTGGGAGGGAGAAACTGCACCCAACAAGAGAACGTCTTCCACACAGGAAAGGCCTGCTGCCATCCTTTCCAAGCTGGTTTCCCTAGCTGGAAATGCAGTGCTCAGCCAAGAACCATATTTTGGCAATCTGCTCCTGTGCCTGTACCTTGGTGTGATACCAGAGCCTAAAACCTGAAGGGAAGGCTGCTGGCTAGCTGAACAGTAGCGTGCACAGCTGGAGTCATCTTCTCTCCCCATTTTAAAACATGACAGAAGACTTTTGAGCACTTCTGTAGAAGAGATGCATAGACTGGGTGCGTAGATACGGTAAAATGAAATATGCACCAGCGTGGGGAGAACTCAGATGTTCCTGATGTGTGCGTGGAACCAGGAGACACCCAAGCACCGGTGCCTGCAGGCTCAGACGTGGAGGGCCTCTCCCCTGCCTGATCAGAGGGGGCCCTCACTGGGCACGCTGCTAAGGACAGTGCCCCGCATGCCAACGGTGCAACCAGAGAAACCACACAGGTGAAACCACTGCAGTGACCAGGAAACACATCTGAGGTCTGGATTTAGTACTGATAGCTAAAGAATAAAAAAACACTTTTTAAAAACCTGCATCCACAAAATGTTCCTTGGAAAACGCTTTGCACCTGTTCCGTCATTCTCGTTTCTAACACCTAGAGACACAAGACAACCTCACGCTGTCTGCAGGGCATGTTAATAGCAAAACAACACGCCCACCGGTGACTGCCTTGACCTCAAATACCACTTGAGCCTCACGGGGGCAAGTTTCTGAAGGTAAGATGAAGATTTACTTCCTCCCAAAGTCGGTATGAGACCACTGCAGTTACCTTTCCTCCCGTTGCCACTGCCTCCTCGTCCTGTTCATCTGAAAGGTAAAAGCATTGGGAATTAAACAAAGGCACCTGACTGCTCACGCAGTGCCGCAAGCCATGCAACTGCGTAATTGGAAAGACAATTTCATCTGTTCTGGGAGGGAAGTGAAGAGGAAAGCGAAGCGGACCACACACCACTAAGACAATCTCCTCCTTCTGCAGGCACCCAGCGATCCCAGACAAAGGAACACACCAGAGCAGGGACACAGAGGAAGGATAATTAGAATCCTTCCACACTTAGGAATCCATAATTAATTACTGCCTGGCCCAGTGCCCCAGACGCAGCTCTGTACAATAGGATATAGGACACCAGTTTGTACCTCTTAGAGGGCAGCAACGCTCCGGGAACCTGTGACTCGCCCAGATCCCCAGTAGGCAAAGGACTACCAGAAAATGAGTTCATGTGTCACTCTTGGAAAAAGCAAACAATTCCTACAAGGGAACAGCCTCAAAAGGAGGAAGCAGTACATTTCAACTGGAGAGTGAATTAATTCAAAAAAGGGTAGAATCAGAGATTCCTTTTAGTTGAGAGTCAAAAAGATGCATGCTGTCGCCCTGCAAGCATGAATTCACTATACAAAGGATGTGTGTTTTCTGCATTTGTTTTACCAAGGTCTGCTACTGTCCCTCCTTTCACGGGCGTGTTTTCACTGTCTTTCTTTGGGTTCACTGCAAAACAAAGATGGAAGCTCTAATGAGTAACCATGAGACAAAACACCATTACCGAAGTCTAGCTGGCCTTCCTGGCTTATCAGCGAACTGCTCTGCCAGTCGGGTCTCTGCAGCTTGCAGTTCAGCAGAGTTCATCTGGGCTGTGCAGCCTGAGCACAACGGACCATTGATTTGCTCTCCCCCTCATTTCAGGTCAGGGCACAAAGCAGCTTCTGTGCAGGCAGCCCGCGCCGAGTGCTGGGCCCTGCCCACCTGCACAGCACCTAAAGCCCACACGCGCTCAAGCAGGCCAGCATGGCACCCAGGAGGGCTGGCTGCCCAGGACAGCTAGGCTGCCCATCTTCACCTAACACACCGCACACACGGACGCTCCCCTGCTTGTGTTACCAGTTCCCACCAGCTCCAGGTGCTTCCCACAGGTACTTGGCACTCAGCTCTTTTGGTCCAGAAAACCCCACAACCCCAAATATGAACTCAGCACACTGGGCAGGAGCAACCCCAGAATAGGCAGAACTAACATTTACGAAAACCCACTGGAATGCTATTTCAAAAAGCCTAAAGATTGTGATCTGTTGCCCGTCTCAGGGGTCACACTGAAATCCCTGCCCAGATACAGTCGGATGGGCGCAGATTTCCTGGCCCCATGGCCACAAAGCGCTCTCAGGAGTTGGTAACACCCTTGTATTTTCTGCGTACAGTTTAAGCAACTGTTTCAACATTCAAACAATCTGCCCTTTGTGTATTTTACCATTTTTGGGCAGTACCACTTCTTCTATATTAGGTACTGGCGTGGGATCCTCCATGTCCTTCGTAAGATCCTCTTGCTCATCTTCTTCTTTCTGCCCTCTCCTCTTCCCGTATAAGGTTGCTTGTCTAAAACAGACCATACAGAAATTCTGACAGCTGCAGCTGCTGGGTGTTTCCACCTTATCCTGGGTGTCTTCACCTTATCCTTCACCAGACACCAGGACTAAGGGACTGGGTTAAAATACTTTTGTGAGAACATCAGGGCAGCAGGAAGCAGTGCTTGTGGAGTTCACAAAAACTAGTCTCTGTACATCACTAAAATAAAGTAACATTTGGGAGGATACTGGCAAGGAACTTCTGCAGCCTCATCAGCCTCTCACTCAGAGGTAGCTCTCAGTTTCAAATAAATAATTGTCTCTAGCTATTGCTTCAGGACTGCAGAACACCACTGTGTAAATTCTTAACTCCAGCCCCAAACTGTCTCCAGCACGCTGGCAGCCCCTGCCTACGAGTGAGATTCCAGGCAGCAGAGGTTCACTGACACTTGTCCTTATTCAAGCTGCAACAAGGGCACCTGCTGCACAGGGCAGAGGAGGTGGCAGACCACTTCAGGGCATGCTGGCTCCTTTAAGGAGAAAAGCTGGCTTTTATGATCAATTCTTCACACAGAGAAAGTCTTTCTGGGAACAGAAGCAGAGTCACCTAAGCCGCTCCTTACAGAGCGTAACTCCGCCTTCACATCTGGAAAAAGCAAGTCAGCTAATGAACTAATTCTTTTGCACCTCACGTGATACATCTCCAGTACTGTTTTTCGGGTTTTGTATGTGTGATTTATTTGTTTTTCTTAAGAGCCCCACAGCACTGCTGAAGAAGACCTGAATTTTTAAGCACTTTTTAAGTGCTCCTATCCGTAACAAACCCTACAAGAGATGAGCTTTTCTTCGGATGTAATCTTGGCCTTCTTTTAAAGATCAAACCAGCACTGAGGAGAAAAACAAAAGCTCTGACCTGTAGGGCAACTGTAATCAACAGCTGCTGTTCTGCTGAAGCGACATTTGAGAAGTGCACTTCCAGACACCTGGCTACGGGGATTAAAAACCCTCCAGCCAAACGCAGTCATGCCTGTGGCTCTGCCTCACCCAGCAGACACACTACTTACTTGCTCTAACAGAAGCAGTTTATTTTAGAAGCAGCTGAGTAACTTTCATTTGACAAGTTGTGCTCAATGCAGCACCAAGCCCTGTCACTGAGGAACAGAAAACATCAGGGCTTGCTCCAGGTTCTCCTCCACCTGCATTTCTACAGAGGAATAAAGGAATTACGAATGCTGCACTGTCAAGATCACACAACCCTACTCTAGAGATAATTATTCTAATATTATCTAGGGTGTGAGACGTGAGAGAGGACGGACCTCCCCATAACCATACCTTGAGAAAACCAGCCTCCACGGATGAGACACTCACCCTTTCTTCCCTGACTTCTTCCTCGACTCCACAGGAGTGGGGGGTGGGGAAGGAGAATGCTTTCTCTTCCTGGTACTTGCTGCTGTTTTCCTGTCTCTCCTCTCTGGACTACGCACAGGCTGTCAGAGAAATGAAGTCATTAGCTCAGCCCTAGCACTACAGTTACTGGAACACTGTAGGCTCGCCTTCCTCAGTACACCTCACAAGAAAGGAGCTAAAAGTAATAATAACACAAACAGCACCACATTCAGCTCCAGAATTCCTTCCAAATACACATCTGTCAACACAAAAATCCTGGGGTTTTCTACAGCCATCCCCCAGATGCCGCAGGAGCTATGTACACAGAACTGTGCTCTAACAGAAATTTCAGCCACCAAGTTCTGATGTGTTCAGTGTACTCTGCCCACCAGGAAAGACTTCCCAGCAAGCAGCCCGGCCTCAGGGTTAGACGAACGTGTTTTCAGAGTTGTAACTGATTTCTGCATTAGGAGGGATACAAAATTAGAGAATCTGGAACTGAACGGACACTGTCCAGTGAACCCCCTGGTTTCATTAAGTACAAGGTGAGTTTTATCTCTTACCATCCTTGGGGAGGGGTGTGGGGGGCATGGAGTAAAAAATAAATAAATAAAAGGGAACACATGTTTCTGGACAAAGGGCAGACATGTCAGAAGAAAATTAAATTAAACTGTGCTATCACAGGTGCCTGCATGTGTTCAGCTAGAATGAATTAAAGGGAGCTGAGAGCCAGGGGGAGAGCGACTTGTGACACGGG
>VXAV01011000.1:5412-34907 GCA_013399715.1 Alectura lathami | reverse complement strand
ATGAGTTGTGCCAGCTTTCCATCCTTCAGGTAAATGCCCGCGTTAAGGAGGAATTGATTTATGCCAGAGTTCAGAGCCAGAAACTTCAAATTGCAGCGGCTCCAGCTGAAGTTCCAGCATGGATGTTCCTGGTGGATGAACACTGCAGCCAGTTCCCCAAACCCAGCAGCACTTTCCTGTGTCCTCAGACTGTTGCTGACAATGTGAGCAATACGGGCAGCTGAGTTCAACTGCACGTGCCTGAGAATACTTACAATTGATTTTCAAAGCAGTATGCATTCTTGGGGGAAAAAAAATATATATATCAGTAGTAGGTATTCATGTACCCAACCCAATCCCATTTAAAATAAACAAACAAACAAAAAAAAATAACACAATTCTTAAATTCTCATCATGTGGCAGTGCTCCAGCTCAGTTTATCTCAGCTGAAGTCTTCCTCGAGCAGTAAACAATCCAGATTACAAGTCTAAAATCCCATTTCTTTCTTTGCACCTCTACACCTAAACTAAATAATTAACACTCAGCTGAAAGAAGAAAAGCCTTCATCTGAAATGGCCTTTTTGATTTATGCTCTGCTGCTCTTGGTGCACCTAAGACTTCGTCAGCCTACGTACACCTCTGAAGTGGGTTGCTGGTGTATGCTCAGCCCGCAGCTTCAGTCTGCAGCCTTGCAGCATCCCCAGATTTTCCCCAGGAGAGCGGAGCACGCACCACTCAGCTCACAGCTGCTTCCAGGCGTGCATGGCTCTGCAGGACGGCAGGCCCTGGCATCGCGGCAGGTGGCTGTTTGCGTTGCAGTGCAGTGCCCGGTAAGCAGTGTTGCTACGCCCCTCAGTTCTGAATTTGATCGGTGCCAGTCAGCTGACCTGTGCCAGTGCTCGCATTCTGACCGTCACGCTCTGGCCATGCCCGCATTCTTCAACCCTTGGTGTAGATGCAGCTGTCCTGCTTCGGTGGCCAAAATCTGGTCTGAGCTCAGCCCTGAACCAGGACGACCTGGGAGGGAGCTGGGTGGCCTCCCCTTGGTGTGCTACACACAGGGCAAGCAGCTGGGCTCGAGGGTCCAGCCCTGGCACCCTTTAACTTGGCAGCTTAGAGACACTGTGACAAACCAGATGCCAATGACTGTTACTGAGCTTCTTTTCTAAAAAATAAGATTGGATTTTAGTGAGGTATGGTATGTAACATATGGAACACGTCCAGCACAAATGTCCTTTGGTCAGAAGTTCTAGAGGCTGAGCTAAATCCCAGCATGTTGGTAACAAAACCCTAATGCATCTCAGTGCATTTTGCACAGTGTATGAATTATTCAGTCATTGTGTCCAGCAAATAATGACAAAACTGAAAAACTGATGAGAATTTGGGTGTGGGGATCTTAAGCTTGCAGAACACTGACTGGAGAGCCCATCGTCGCTTACATTCTCCTGCTGCTTCTAGTGGATGAAAATCCTGCGAGAGCTTCAGGTGCAGGGCAGCTGAGGTTCGAGTAATTGACCATAAAAGCTTCTCAGGACTACACTAAAGATCCCTGAATGAAGAATTGATGTGGAAGACAGAAACCTGCTAACTACCTGCAGTCAGAGGCAGCGAACAGCTGGATGCAGTCACCGCAGTGAAGCTGGGTGAGGTGCTCGAGGCACATGGCACAGGAGATGCTGTGGTGATCAAACACCTGGCCAGACCTCACCAGGACAGGAAGGCTAGTGCATGAGGAGCACCAAACAGAATCCTTGCGTGGGATTTGGACATGAGGCCTCTTGTTGTCTGGTGAAATAGGCCTTAAGGGTGGGAGAGACGCAGCCAGCTTTGAGAAGATAACAGTTCACGGCCCAAAGAACAGGGAGTATCAAACCGCTGACCACGAAGATGCACCGCTGCCAAGAGGTAGCTGATACTGGCAGCATGATTGTCTGACTGCTCCATGAAGCAAAGGGGGCAGCCAGTGTCTTCCAGGTTTGCTGGTATAAAGCAAGGCTACCGTCATTAGTGACAGTCGACTTTTGTAAGCAAGCAGGATTTGCACTGCAGGCTGCTTTCTGCATACCTCATGTGTTACAGGATTGACGGACCAGAGGCACCACCCCACCCTGGAAAGGCAACCAGGTCACACAGGACTCCCCGTTAACTGATGCACTCATCAGAGGAGCATCATCGTTGCTTTCATTTAACTTCTCTTGGAAATGCTCCGTCTGGAATGTTCATTCTCAGCCTTCCATCCCTCCTCCAAAGCTGTTACCCATTGCCACCCACGCAAGAAGCAGTCTGCTCAGCATCTTGCTGTCAGACAGCCCGCTTACCCTGTGTGACCCCCTCCATGCCACAAAAGGGCAATGAGATTTTACCTTCCAGCCTCATTCTCAGATGACCTGACGTGCTGAGGATGCAGACTTTCATTCACATCACGGAGGATCCTCTCCTACTGGTTTTGGGAGCTCACTGCAACCTGTCACCATGAATGCTTGGCTCGAGGCTCACGTGCTAGCAGCGAAAACTAACAAAGGAAAATCACGTCCCTGTATGGGGAGTTTCTAACGAGCAGAGTAATGAGGTCCTAGAAAAGTGTTCCAAACAGAGCCAATGGGGAAGAAAAACCCAAACATCTAACAACTGAAGACGATACATTCACAAGACTCAATGGAAGACCTTAACGACAGGTTCCAGACTGTCTCAGAACTACCATATAGGTTCAGCTTCCACATACCTGGCTCCCCATGCTGGCAAAGTCTCCTGACAGGCTCAGAAGGGTCATCAGCTGGTAGCTATCCTCCAGGTGGGAACTGGCACTGATACACAAGTGATGCTTAATTGCAAAAATGCACACGGCAGCCCAGAGGGACCCAAAGTACCTCTGTAACTGGATTGTTGATACAAAACTGGGGGGGGGAGGAAAGCTGTACTGATACTCAAGGCTTGCTTACACCTGCAGACAATTTTGCAGTTTTTCTCTTTCATCTGTTCCTAGAAAACACTAGTTTATCTTGTGTTGCCTGACATCTCTTCCTCTACCCCAGCCCACCTAGATAACAGGATCAAGACCTCTTCCATCTCTTACCCTTTATTTTTTTCCTGGCTTGCCTTCCACAGACCGTTGCTTTTGCAGCCCCCGCAGGGCATTCACACGTCTCCTCCCTGAGGAAGCTCTCTTCCACCTCATCCTGGGACACCCCAGCTGCTCCCTCTCAGGCCCAGTGGCGCAGCTGGCTCTGAGGCGCCTGTAAACAATGACAAGGAGTTCTCCCGTCCCGCTGCTCCTTCCTTCTCCTGGGTGGCTCCAGACGCAACTGACACGTTTACCTCTGCTGATCAGTCTCCAGTGGTGATGGGCCCCTTCAGCCTAGTGCAGGGGCTCAGGTCTTCTACCTTCTTCCATTACAGAAGATGATCAGAAATACAGAGGGGTTTGGTTTAAGACATTAGGCCGTTATTTTATTCTGATGCTTCTAAGAAAAGCTCACAATGGCCTTCCAGCTGCCCTAGGTGAAGAAAAGTTCTCGTTCTAACCCCTTTATTTCACGAGGAAGCACAGCAGCACTTTACGTTCATTTCGGAAACGGACTGAAGACTCTGACAAGGTCATTACATCCACTCCCTGTCCTGTCACCCTACATTTTATTGCTTTGCATTAAATTGTTCATCATTAGAGTAAGGAGTAAGACTCATATCAGGCAGCTTAGTACCTGAAATCCTCCAAAGCAAACTCATTTCTATAGGCCCCAAGTCTTGAGAATTGTTTCTGAATGAGAGTCAAAACAGCGCTGAAACAGTTCCTACAAGTTACACTACTGTAACCAGTTCAGTAGTGAAATTGAGCACAACTGGCCCATGCACTCCATTTCTTGTTCAAGCCTGTATTTAAATTACTGGCTTTATCCTCATCTTAACAGGTATTTAACCATTNGGAATGACTAATTAGTATCAATAGACAAATTTGCAATGTAGCGTTAGTTAAGTCATTCTGCACCAGAACCATCTTGGAAGGTTTTACAAGAAAACACTCTGTTGCTCTACACTAGTCACACATTTGACAGTCTCTGCTCATGTCTGAACTACACCATTGCTAATACATCACAAAGGGAGTAAGACATGAAAATAATTTATTTCTTATCTTGTCCATTTTCTATAGGAAAGGCATAATTATTTCGATTTATTATTAATCCAGAATTGGACATTATAAAAGGCAATTTGTGGGTCATAACCTAAGTAAATAACAGCTGTACAGTAAGTTCAAAGCTGTAAATAAAGCAAAAAGTCTGCTTGTTACAGAGAGCAGCAGTAGCTAATTCTTATCTTTACAAAAATATTCACACTGAACATTCTAATGCTGCTCGTGACCATTATGTTTGCAGTAATTTAACTGGCAGTAAAAATATTGCTCTAAGAGCTTTCCTACAAATAAGAGAATGATAATCCTTAAATTAGGAGGATGACAGAGTTCTTGCTCCCAAGCTCGTTTGCAGACAGTCTCCTGTATCTTTTCACACTTCAGCTCAACCGTAGAAGCTTTCTGACTCATTTAATATCAATTATCATAGCGGGCCAAGTTGTTGCTGTAAATCAAACACCAGTCAGCTGCCCAGCAGTATCCCACGTATGATGACTTCAGTGAAAACAAAGATCCAACGGGGCTGCCAGGCCAAGAGCAATTTATCCAGAAGAGACGCATACTCCTTCACGTTTCGGCTTATTTTTCCCTCTCGTTTGATGACACCTTATCTTTACAGAACACAGAACGGTCACTTCTTTCTCACTCGTATAATCTCCTTCGGGTTATAGAAATTCCTGTATAATTGTATTAGAAATTTAATTAAGACTGTGGCTGTTAAGGCTTTATATCATGATGTATACTTCAGGATTCTAAAATTGGTTTAATTCAAAACCACGTTCTCGACCACCACTCTTTTCTTGATTGTCCTGAAGTAGGCATACCAAACAAACAAACAAAAACCACATTACTTTTCCTATCCCACAAGAACTTTAACTCTTACATATGTATATTTTGCTGTTTATTCTAGTAAGGGAACTGAGGCATCCCTTAAGATCCCTAATAACCTAGCTTCATTTTCTTGCTATTCTTTCTCCCTTTCCCTACTTACTTTTCCCCGCTGTTTACCATAAGCATTAATTTTCCATTAGCACCCCCTTAAATGCTTGGGTCTCGCCTGCAGTTCTCCATTCAGAACAAGCTGCGTTTGCCATCTCAGGTGTCAAAATATCAAGAGCAACACTTGCTGGCATATGCAATTAGCCCAAGGTCACCCAAGGACATGGAAGAAGCAGAAAGTACCAACCAGGAGAAATCATCCAAAGCTAGCGGCAGGTGGATCTTTATGTACAGAATGGTGATATTTTTGTCATTCAGTCAGTATTGTTTCTGATGCGCTTTCTTTGAACTTGAAAACAATCCTGACCAAAAAATAATAAGATTGTTTTAGGTGCCCTGAACTGCCTGTCCATTACTTCCCAGAAAGGCCAAACACCCGGGATTCTTCCAAGCCTTGTGCACGAAACGAAGCAGATGATTGTTCAGTGCTGATTATGCAAGTTTCCTCACAGCTGAGATGCAGCACCTGGCACTTTCAAGTAACTCTTCAAAACTCAAATGCATACAGACTTCCTGAAGGTGCTCTGTGGATCACCAGATGCTCACAAAAATACCCNCCCCCCCCCCCCCCTTTTTTTTTTTTTTTTAAATTATAAAGTGTTCTACTACTTGATACTGTGCTTTGAAATTTCTCCTGCATCTCTGAGAACTCAACACATAGATGAAAAACATCGCAAAGCATCCCATTTACAAAGCACCTCTGAAAAATCAGAGAGACTAATTGAATCAGCAGGACAGTGTGTTTCACTAAACTTCAGCCAAGTGGGTTTTCTGTTGTCACATGCTCCTAACAGAACGCCAGCGCTGAACTGAACCTACGAATCTGGTCAAGCTGACACAGCAATTTAGTGCTAGAAATGGTTAGGTTACTGCCCAATTAACGTAGGGACCCAGCTTCTGTCTGGTAGACATTTATTAAAAGGAGCTTCCCTGAAAGCAGCCTGTCCAGAGGTGTGTGTCAGTGCCTTATGCTTACACCTAAGCTCATCACTGCTGCAAAAGGTCACTGCAAGACCTCCACCTGCCCAGGGAAGCTTAAGCAACTCAGCTCCCGGTTCTCCCCTAAAAATGCTGAGTATAAAACCACCTCCCCAGAGGGATGATAAACGCTTCAATTGGCAAACGCTTACAAAGAGCACCTTGATGAGTCTGTGAGGAAGTTCAGACACTGGAAACCTCCCATGACCACAGAATCTAAATTACCAGACTTCTCCACAGGGACGATCAGGAAGGTACAGTGTAGGACAACTCCGCACATCCCACTGAAAATACAGCAGCTTTCCGTCTCATAAGGCTACAAATCTTGTTACAGCCCTCTACCCTCCGTCACCAAACCCAGAGACTTAGTTCAGAATTTCTTCCACCACTACGCCCATGACGCAGAGAACACTCCTCTCACGTGGCTGTAGCGAGCCTGTCACAAGAGCAGCAGTGGCACTCACCTCAGTGCCAGTCTTTACTGTTCTGCCTAGCATATAGCACTGCTATTTGTTTTGGTATTCAGTCTTAACTCTTAAGAAGTATAGACAGGCTTGGCTTTTTTTTCCCTCCTGTTTTAATTAAAAAAGGCAACTCTTCCTATGGAATAAATAGAACACTAGGTCAAGCAACAGCCATTTATTTATTGACTTAAACAAGCAAGAAGTATCCTCAGACATAATGGCCACCACTTGAGCAATACACATCAATACCAGTGGAGAACAGGGAACATCTTTTCTCTCACCCCTCCCATCCCAGAAGTAACAATAGAAATAGCAGGGCCCCTAGAGAAAAGAGAAGGAGAAGCATTATAAAAGGCGCTTAGAATGAGCTGCAGAGTTGAAACATGGATACTAAAAAAATCATTAGCTACTCCACCACACCACCACAGTCACCTCAAAATTAACTCCCATTGTTCCATTTCTACCAGGTACCAAACATATAGCACTGTTTAACAGCGATTTCAATGTATTAACAACTGTCCTCAGCTGAAGCAGAACAACAATTGCTAGTTTATATTAAAATTTGAGACTGCAGGGAGAAAGGTTTCCATAGTGTGTGATGCAAGTCTTCTCTAGTTAACGAAACGGGAGTGGGGCAGGAATCAAGCTGCCTTTAACCATCACTGTATGTCTGCAGCAATCAAGAAATTCATTCTGCGTTGATATTTTGTCACAGCCACAATATCTTGACAGAGTACGCCAGCTCTGCTCACCCTGACAGAACATCTGAGGAACGCATCTGCAAGTCATAAGCTGTGGGCCACTGAAAACCCCAACCTGCTAGTTCCATGTGGGTATTTTTTTTTCCCATCAGACATGAGCAAAAGGGAAAAACAAACTGCAAGCAAAACTATCACTGCTATATCATTTAGTCTTCCTCGTATCAGCTGAAAATAGGAGTACGGCATTCCTCAGATTTAGACACAACATTAGGAGGCTGTAGTTTTGCAGGCAAGGAGACCTTTTATTTTAATCCATTAAAAGAACCCAGAATAGTCAGCAGGTGGCCACATCTATCCATGTTTCATTAAAATCACATAAACCCTAAGTACAAAAGCACCACTGATTATTGCTCTAGAAAAACTGCATGAAAAATCCAAATACGCACAGTAAAAACATCACCATATGCACAAGACTTGATTTCTTAAAGCAAGTGTATGGAATGCTGATCGAATTTTACACATACCTTGCAATATTAAGTTGATATTCATATTATTGGCAACAATGGGAATTTCTAACAGCACTGTTATGAGAAGGGAAATGTTCATATACAGTTTAATATGTCAACTATCGTAGTCCTAAAAAATTAGCATTTACAAAATACTTGATAAAAATATCTTTTAAAAGTTGTCCAAGAGGTACATAAAATCAACCCAAAATTTTCATGATATTTCACTCGTTCTTGTCACCTACAGATTCAGTTTTCTGAGCCTGTGGAGAAGAAAGAAAAAATAATTACTATAGTACATGGCCATTACGTACAGAAAAACCCACACTTCCCTTCCTCCTTCCACCTCTCACTTGCAGCAGCTCAGTCCCAAACCTACTCCGACGCTACGCGCGCACCACGAAGGGTGCATCACACGCATCACACACCGCTCAACTCGTCGCTGCCAGCCTTCCAAAAGCAAGACAAGCCTTACCTGCTGGCTCCACCGTCACACAGACAGGCACCACACTACCACCTGCTCCTACTCACTGCACACATGCAGAGTGCTCTACCGTACCCTTAACTGCCACTGTTTCAATCTGCCCTTTTACTGACAGTGGGCGGGGTGGGGCACCTCTGGAGGCTGAAACACTAAGAGTTGGAGGAGATGTGAATCTGCAGTAACACCATGGGCAATAAAAAGAAACATTACAAACACGCTCTCAATGTCTGAAGGGCTGGATAATTAAGAAACACTGATTCAATCAGCAGGAGGTATGTGTGGAAAGTACCTCTTCAGCTTTATTTTCACCATTTTCAGATGGTGTAGTACCTTCCTTTGCAGCTTCTTGCTTTTCATCCTTCTTCCCTTTAGCACCTTTGCTGGCCTTTGTTCCAGGTTCCTTCTGGCGGAAGATTACAAAGATGGGCATAGACACTGTGAGTAGCCAGCACATCTTCATCAACAATCCTTCATATGAACTAAGAAACAAATTTTAGCAAGCTGCATGTGCTGGACTGAAACAGAAAGCCAGATAAAGGCTACCTGGAAAATCTGTATCCACCAAAGTTGTACTGACTCCCAAAATTTCTAGAAAATGCTGAGCTGTGCTTCTTCATTGTTTCTGGTAATTCACAGGGTTACAAAAAACCCTCACACTGTTTTGGTTGAGCTTATTAAAAACAGAGGTATGTAAGCCATCTGTATGAGCCAATCCAACTACAGCACAAGGAAATATGCTGTTGTTATTCAGCCAAGCACAAACACCATGCTGCCTGTGTAGCAGCACTACGCTTCTGATTAACATGAAAAAGTAATTTGGATTTTAAAAATTACGCAATTTTGTTGGCTGTCCTTTTGTCAGTTTGATAACATCTGAGATACTCATTTCGCATCAGCGGAGGAACCGACCAACGCATCAGGAAGGCAAACACTGACCAAATTTCATCTGTGGCACCACACAGCAGAGAGGTTACCAAAAGGAACTATTCTAACATCTACGGTCTCATTCGGCCTCAGTTGGAGATATGCTCTTAAGCAAACCATTTGTATGTTGAAATCTGATTTTTTTTTTATTCCTGGATTTATATATGTATTTAAAACTATGATCTAAGAATAGCAGAGATATAATTAAGGATTTTAAGTGTAATGTGATAAAAATTTTAATGATATTTGGTTGAATATTTACACTAGTATTAAAGTAGCTGGATGAAACCTGCAGAGATCTTCCCTGTGAACGTTCACTCCAAATTCTCCACGCAAAAGGGCAGCAGTAGCTGGGAGCAGGGACACTTCTGCATCAAATGTTAACCACCTTTCCTGAGAGATCCCTACAGAAGAGCCGGGCAGGGGAGAAGGGAAGGGATGACGTTAATCCTAGTTACAGAGCAGTCTGAACTACTCCTTCCCCTCTCGAGCTTCAGGGTTACACAGCAGCTGTAATGCCTGTCTGAGACACTTACTGCTGCTGGGGGTGCAGCCCCAACTCCTTTGCTACAAAGGAACAAGCTGAGGACTTGGTAAATCCATAATTTGCAAGCTTTGAACAGTAAAAGGGATCCTAAATCTCTATCATCTTTGGTTGCTTTTTAGCAGGTTCAGAGTACACACCTCCTGCTTTTTTGTTTAGGAGATCAAGATCAATACACTCCATCAAACGAGATCCAGTTTGAAATCAGAAAAAAAAAAAAAAAAAAAAAAGCAGATTACTGTATTAAAAGTTACCTAGAATGATGTCAAAAAGGAAGGAGTCCATTTGTCTGAAACGAGCCTCAGATGTCTAAGGCACCCTCAGCTGGCTCCGTAACACCGTGCTCAATGCGCAACGGGAAGATACAGAACCTACCACATTCCCTGCCTTGCTAACACTTTTGCAGAGAGAAGCAGAAGAGACTCAGCAAGCCTGTGTTAGTATTTTCAGGTGGCAAACTACAACGTGCTCACAGCTGTAGAGTTTTACTTTCACACATGGACTTCATTCTGATGCTTCCCAAGTGAGACACCAATGCAAGGACTTGAGAAATGCAAGTGTGAGGAGTGCTAGCTGGAGTTTCCAGCAGTGTGCTTTGTTCCGATAAAGCAATTGTCCTCGTTCAGCATTCCCCTTGGGCGCAAATAGATCTACAGTTTCTGAAGGACATGATTTACATGCAGAAATCCTGAAAAGGTATTTCAGACGCTAATAAGATTTTAATTTGACTGTAACTTGCCTAGAAAACCCGAGCCATTCAATTTAAATTTATTTAATTTCACCTTTAATTATGATTGTGCATTCTCAGCAACAGCCAGGCTTCAAGACGAGATAAGAGTTTCTCACTATGAAATGAAGTGCTGCCCCTCTAGACTACAAAACAGAATGGCACGCAGTAATCTCAAGTCCTATTGCAGAAACCAAAACTGTACATTCCAGGAAAGGTGTCGGAAAGGTGAAGGTTTTTCCTAAACCAGGAATTCACTACAAACTAACACAGCCTGCATATCAAACAGGCAAGACATTTTGTTTGGGCCAGTAATGAGGCCAGGAAGGGGTGGGACCGAAAGAAAAGAATGATCTAATTTGTTTTTTCTTGTGGACAGGGGAACTGGGAGGAGGGCAAGGGAGCCGAAGCCTCTCTCAAGTACTCAGCGGATTCAACTGTTTGCAATGCAAAGAGGGAGTATGCTTGTTTGTTATTGGCTACAATGATGGCAGCTAGAAAGAAGGGTATTTACCTTAGTGGTTTTCCTTGGCTTGGGTTCAGGTTTTGGTGGAGCAGGTTTCTAAAAAACATTTTTAGTTGCACAGCGCGTTAGATGCATTCCCAGGAGCCAGCCACCCAATCTCCACACAGCAGCTTCACCCGCCCCTCCCCTTACTGCCCCACTCTTACCACACACCTCAGAAAAGACCAAGACACCTTACTGCACCTCAGCACTGTGCACACACCCACGGGCACAAACTCACTCATGGAGGAGTCAGAGCAATTTGAGGGTCATTCTAAGAGTCAACCACAGGGATCAGAAGTAACTACGAAAAAAAGCCCGTCAGATATGCTTTAGCAGAGAAGAGGAACTAAGCCCAAACACTAGTAGTGGCATCAAATGAGACTCTTGAAAGACAGCTCATTCTCCTTCACAGAGAAGTTGCATTTCCACGACTAACATCAGCCTGCACAAGGGAACTGAGTCAATACTGTGTGTAACAGACAGTGCTGTGCTGGGTGGGGAAGTACATCTATCGGAATAACCTCCTGAAACCAAGAAAGCGTGGCTATCTTTAGCTGTAGCATTCTTAAATGCCCCTCATCAAGAATAAAAATTGAATCAAGCAAAATACAACAAACCTGTCTGGTCCGAGAAAACACGTGCCTAGAAAAGTATATACCAAGAGCTGTGACACATACTTACAGCTGACAACCTTGCTGATCGTCTTGTGGGCTACAGGAAAGGAAAAAAGGAGAAGACACCTTTATAGGCTTGCAGCAAATGGTATCCAAAGCAACATAGTGTAAGTTGTTCCCCAATGGCAACATAAAATATGCCCCTACCGAAATACATAGCTATTGCCAAACACAATTCAGGGCTTCCTAATCTTGGAGGACCAACATTTTTAAGGGACAAAGTGATATGGAAACTATGCTTAATGAAAAATCTACTCTCAATATGGTGAAATTTCCCCCCTTGTTTTACGAGTACTTCCAAGTTCATGGAGCAGTACTTGCTGCTCCATGAGAGGTTCACAACCACAGTAAGTTTGACTACCTGTGCACGGGACACTGTACCTTTCTCAAAAGTACCTGAATGCCATAAATCCTTAGAATGATGTTTCTGTAATCTAGTGGATGTTATCTGTACTAGCCAGTAAGAAATACTACCTGATAAAGAGCAGAACAAAGATAACATCCTTCCCTAGAGGATATCAGAGCACTAAAATTTCAAGACATGAAACTCAGGGGCCCTCCACTTCCACAGCTGCCCCACACACTCAATTCAAAAGTGCAGGCATGCAGCTGCAGGATGAGGGAAAAATGATTTCCTCTAATTAAACCTAATTCCAAAAAGGAAAAAAGAAAGTCAAATATTCTGCTTTTCTTCTACTTCTCTTCATCACCTTCCTTATTCAACTTTATCTCCTCCTGACCTTTCTCATAAATTTACTGAAGGTTAGTTAAGTCTTAGAAATACTTGTAAGCTCGTTAGTCTGATGACAGTATTTTCTGTATTCATTAAGAGAGATGAAGAACCCATGGCCCAGTAACACAGCGTGGTTAGCAAACACCATTAAAGTTTGGCCTACGTCATAAAACTGGAATCACACTTGTAATCAAAATAAAGAGACAACTCAATTGAACAAATACCCGATGTAACACAGCTGAAAAAGTCAATCAAAAGTATCTTTGTAATTGTGTATTAAGCATTTAAGTTAAGCTGAAAACAAACAAACAAACAAACATGGCTCCACATATCTCTTGCAACAGAAAAAAAAGTTGTTAATATCTGAAGAATGCAGTAATTGGTATTCATTGGAGCCATTTAATTATCCTTCACAGAAAGCAGTAGTGAAAAGTTCAGATCTGGGTTCAGGAAAATAGAATTCCTGTCAAAAAAACACCTGGAGATATGTTCAGCTATTAAGTATGTATGCATCATTAACAAAAAAATGTAAGCCTCTCTCTTCCTGGCCATTTAGAATATCAGCTGCCGGCTGAGCAACGCAGCCCTGTTGTACAGCGCGCTCCACAAAGCGCCTCAGTTCTCCTGGTAATCAAAGGGCTCCTAGCTCAAGGCGCCTTCTTCTGCAAGTCTCTTTTCACAACTGATGGCTTCTGTCCCTCAACGCTTGCGCATTGATTGAAATGTTAGGTTAGCAGTTACTTTTTAAAGGATAATATGTTCTTTTAGTTAAATTACAATCTCTCCCATAGCCCCGCTGCTTCAGATCCATTTTTGGTTTTAGATATGATTCTCGTTGCCACGAGGAACTCAGAATATCCCCCCCCGGCCTGGTTCCTTAAAAATGCCTGACTGGTCAGTCCTTTTAATTCTCATTTAACTCAGAGTTTGTATGTATGGCAACTCCAGTCAAATCAAGCCAGCAAGGGCCACATTTTGATGTGCTTTTGGATTTCTTTTCCCCCTCCAAACGGTTGAACCAGGACAGAAACAGCCAGCGTGCCCACGTCCGCCTGACACTGGTCCACCAGCAAGCACCTGTGGACGAGCCTACGAGCAGACACAGACCAACACTCTGCACCTTCCTATGCTCCAGCTTGTGGCAATCCACACCCGCAGACTTTCCCACCTGGATATCACATACACAGCACGCATTCAACCATCCCCACGGGGCGTTTTCTCCATACACTTGTCTAGTGATCTAGTGAGCTCATTTACACTTTCAGTTTCCATAACATCCTGTGGCAATGAGTTCCACGAGGCAATTATATGCCCTACGGAAAAGAAAGAGAAAAACCTCCTCCCTTCACTGTCTTGCTTTAAGAGCTTTGCCTCTGACCTTCACCACACTCCTCTTGCTGTGGGGTTGCTAACTGCCCTTCTCTGTGCACCTGATGACTTTATCACCTGTGATACGAAAGTCAAGAATCTGAAAGTCTCCTGGACTCCACTGAAAAACTGCTCTGCACCCTCTGCACGTGCCCCTGCACTTGGTGTGCTTTTCACCCCACCCTTTCTAAGGAAGTGCCAGGAGAGCTCCATTTATAGCAGGCCACATCTGGGTGCCCAGCGTGACACTGATGGTTTGCACTCTGCCCTCTGCTATTCTTCCCACATTTCATTTACCTTTCGGTTAGAAAAACGGCCATTTTCCAACAACTAATAGGAGTGATCCCACAGCCTCTCTACCAGCTGATTTGGTGACAACCGCTGCCATCTTCCCTTGCTTTAACTGACATTTCTCCACACTGAATTCAGCTCAAGTTTTATCACCCAGTTACCAGCGACACAACGTCCTTCTCAGACTCGCTCACTTCTGGCTACCCCAACAGTGTTTTCCAAGTCAGACTTCAGTCTTTACTTTCCAGAATCCCTTATCTGAAGTCCTGGGAGCATTTTGTCTCCTCCAGTTACTCTGGCGCTGGGGCCAACACAAGCACTACACTGTTTCCTGCAACGGTTTGGCAGTTTCACAGTCGGGCTGCTGGGAGCACAGCTGGGCCGCGCAGACCTCCCTCTCCTCAAGGGCATCCTCCAGATACGGCACCCATGGGAAACGGCTCCACCGTGAGAACCTCTGTGAGGATCACCCACAGCAGGAGCTTCATCGCTGTATTTCAGCTCCACATTTGGCCTGCTGGAGGGTTTGATCCCTTCCTCACTATTTTCCAAGAACACCTTTAAAAAATAATACGTTTCCTTAAATTTGCTATTCTGCCATTCTGACTGGGAGGGCTTCTGAAGGACTGCACGCATTTCTGCAGGCCTTTAGCATGGTGCATCACACAGCCCCTCTGCCACCTGAACCCACTGAACACTTCAGCTGCTCCTTTTGACAGGCTGCCAGTTTTAACAGAACCCCCTTTCTTGACAAACTTGTGGGGTTATTTGGACTTGCATTCCTGCCAGGATAATGAACTTGAATATATCACAGTCACAATTACAGATTAGTTCTCTGACAACTGTCTTTTCAACTAACTCCTACAATCCTACTGAAGAACAGGAAGGGCTGATTATCCTTTTATTGGCCCTTGATTTCTTCCTCCAGGAAGCAAACACTTTAGCTTTATTTTTTATTATTGTTTTTGTAATGCCATCCCGAGCCTTTTACGCAATCTCTGAAGGGTTAAGTGAAATCTCCACTAACACCGTTGTTCAGAGCCTCTCTGATGCCCCTTAACATCCCACCACCACTTTTATCACTGTGGTCAGAGGATACCTGGCAGTTGCTGCAGGCCATACTTCCCATGTAGGCACTGTTGGCAGCCCCTAAAGGGTTTAGCTGCAGTTATTGATCCTGCTCATCCAGAGAAACACCACTGACAAGTAAAGCATGTAACAATGTCATCCTATCAGCAGTGCAACTTAGTTCTCACACCTGCATAATTTGTGCCCAGGGTCACAGTGCCCCAACAAGTTCCTGAGGAGGGTGTTACACCGCTGCCCTGCTTTAAAGCCAGACAGCCCAAGTTGCTTGGGATTAGATTTGCAGTTTTTACGATGTAGCCTGACTGTTTTCATAGGTACAGCTGAAACAAACTTTATTGTTGCTCTTTGCCTTTTCAGATGTAAACTTCTATGGCTTCTGTGCCACCTCCCAAAACAAACTAACTGCTCTTACAGGAAATTCCACAGAAAGATATTGAAACGCCAAAATCCCTTCCTCTCAGGCCTCCTTTTTACTGAACTGTTTTTTCAGGATCTCATTTTAAACTCTGCTATTGTTTGAAATATTTCGACATTTTCTTTGCACCATCTTTTTCTGCTGGATTGACCAACAGCCAATTTCTCAAGCCAGAACATGCAACATTTCATTAGACCTTTTTTCCTGTTCAAATATGCCCATGGATTTACAAGAATTGATTCATTTGAATATCCACCCATTCTTTTCAAGGTCCTGATTCAACTTTGTTTGCTACAAAAGATGACAATCTAAGAAAACAAATCCTCATACTCTACCTCTCTTTTTTTTTTTTTCTTTTTCTTTTCTTTTCTTTTTTTAAGTTACATTAAGGCCTGTGACAGGCAAGCTCCAGCAAAGCCTACTGTAGTGGTCAAGATGGCACCTGCTGTCTCCTCGTCTTATCTGAGGGAAGTTGCTGTGCTCTTAAAACAAACCCAGACAACAAAAACACACAAATGTGTCAGCTGCTCCCACTCAGCGCCCAGTACCTTAACTCAAGACACCCTTCCATCAGTCACTTAGCTAAGCACAGATTTCCTGCAGCATGGCTGAGGTGTGTGTATTAACCCTCCTCGCCAAATCGCTACAGACAAAGTGATGCACAGTCCTAGGCAGTGACATCCTAGACTGCTGCCCCACCACAGCTTGCCTAGGACAGCCCTAACACTTCTGAAATTTATTTTGTGTATCAGTGAGTCGAATGAATCCTCGGTGCACCAAAAACAATTACGCCAATACACTGGCTACAGACGTGGCTCACTTCTGGCTTTAAGCAGACTGCCTTTATTCCTGCTGAAAGCACCTTGCTAGAAGAGGCAGAGCAACGTGTAGTCTTCTGATATCGGAGACTGCAGATCTCCAGTTAGATATACACATGCCAAAATGAATTTAACAAAAAAAATAAAAAGGAAATATACTTGCCTCTTGTTTAGTTACTTTTGCTGCATCCTTGCCTTCAGCACCCTCTGGAGACTGAAAGAAAATATTAAGTCAGTGCTTTTATCACAGACTCTAAAAGCATCCAAGAAACAGCAAACAAAGATTATGGTGAAGATTCTTCTTTCTGTAAGTTGCAGCAACTTAAGGAAGCCCGGTACAAGCAACATTGTACCAAAGCCATTCTAGATGTTCCAAGTAAGAACACAAGGACTGATAACCACCAGGATCGCATGCATCACACCAGCAGCACCCCTCAGTGATCCCTCCAAACAGCTAACCAAAGCATCTGCAGGCTGCAGTGGCAGTCGCACCTCATCAGCACGTGGTAGCACAACAGAATGACCTGGAAACCTGAGGTGTGCCCCACTAGGGCTTTTGAAATCCCCAAGAAACGTAACATGTTTCTTCCCGAATATGAACTGCACTAGTAACGCGATGAGGTGAACTAAAAAGCCCCTGCACTACTAAAGCGAGTGATTTCTTTCTCTCCTTTACTCCTTTTGTGCCTCAGGCTCATTCAGCCGGTAGCTTTAACAGCATCTTCCCCTCATATCATCTCCCCCATCAAAACAGTAAAAACCAGTAAACCACCAAGATTTGGCAGGAAAGCTAGGGACAAGCATCTTTCTTCTAGAACAAAGCCTCAGCCTAGCGCTTGTCTACCAGAGTTTCTACTGACGAAACACTGGTTCAACCACTGCTAGAAATCCACCGTTCTTTTATTTACAACTCAAGATACATTACACTTTGCAAGTGACGTGGTTTCCACCCAGATGCAAGCAATTCATGGAAAAGCAGCAAACAGCAGCAGCTGGAGAACTGCAGGAAAGGCATGCGTTTGCAAGAGGTGTTTAACAGGCAATTTGGTAGCTGCTCTGTTTCAACCAGCACAGGAGAAGGCTAGCTATCTTCTCCTTCCTCTTTCCGATTCAATCTCGCCTCAAACTCCCCCCAGGTTTTGACACGGAATTCCTCAGTCACACAGACAGGGTTTGCAGCAGTTGCCCACTGCCTTCTCCTGTCACTGGGAGAAAAGCACCTCTCAGCTCCCCACCAGAGAACAGAAGGTGGCTTTGTTACTGTGTGCTCACCCCACAGAAACGAGCGTGCCACAAAAGCTGCTGGTCTAAAAGCAGCCGAGGACCGCTCATCTCAGTGGCGAGAGCGCAGCAGGAAGTTAAGCTGCACTAGCAGGGCAGCGCAACCCAGAATAGCAACAGCCAGGCATCCAAAATGGAGCCCGGCCGCTCCCCGGGCTACGGCAGCCTCGCCAGCCTCCCGCTGCCTCCCGCGGGGCTGCTCCAGGTCTGCGTTCCTCAAAGCCGCTCCGCTCGGCCACAAAAGGGTTGCTGCAGCTTGACGGCGTGTGCTGGGGGCACAAAGCCGTTAGCAAAACAAAACCAAGCGGGTCCAGGATCAGCCAGCGAGTCTTGTCCCTACAGCTTCCCTCTTCACACACAATATGGCACAGGCTCCGAGCACAGCCTTCCTGTAGCTCATGAATTCACAGCATCTGCTTCTCCTGCATGAATGTGCTCAAGTCTGACAAACTTGCACTGCATCCATTCCATGAGAGGGAACTCAAACAGCATCCTCCCTGTACGCAAATTCTCTCACCGGTTTTATGATCTCCTCACAGTGGCCAAGGGACCCACGATTTATAGGGGTAGGGACAGCAAGATGGCCTGATTCATTTCTTTGGGAGACCAGGCTAAAAAGCTTACTGTCAACTAAATGGAGCTGATTCACAGCCCACAATCAGGCTGTTTTACACTGTTTCACTTTCAGGAATGATAGAGGTTTCAGAGGGCTAAATCTACACCAGGCGGCACTGCCGCATGCCAGCATCCGTGCAGTGATTGCCCGGGAGCAAACCCTCACCCTGCAACGCCGCGCAGTTAACACACAGTAATTTACCCACTGTCTTCAGCACCAACAAAAGCCACCCCTATGTTCCTGATCAAGAGGGCAGCCTGGTTGTAGATGTCAGTACTACTGCCTGACGACAGACTTGAAAACTGCTCACAAAGCTAACCACAGAACAAAACCAAAGTTTTATTAAACTATTCTTAATGCAACCACAACCACAGTATACTACTGTGATGTATTACCTAACCTGGCCCAATTAAGTTGGCTAATTAGCTCAGAATCCAAGAGCAGTTCTGAAGGCCAGCCATTTTTCTCACTGACAGGACATGCCCAGGAACCATCCCTGCAAGCAGCAAGGCGCTGCAGCACGCTCTCATGTCCATCTCGGAGCCGGGCCCTCCCACTGCAATCACCACAAGCCTGGGTGCTGAGGCCGTGTGCCCTCCCAGGCCGTGGCTCCTACCGGGACGGCAAAGCAGAGCTGCTTGGGAGGCTGCACGGCAAAGAAGGCAACCGGTCCCACTGAGAAACAGCCTGCTGCTTAAACAAGTGAATAAATGTTATAAATCCATACGCAGATGGTAAGTCTATAGCCTTCCCCTGCTCCAGCCGAACCATTTGGCTGCACAGCTGCACCAGCCATTGGGCCAGCACAGCAGGCAGGAACAGAGCGGCACGGGGCAGTTGCGAGTGCTGACGACTCTATGCTGACAGAGCCACCACAAACCTGTTAGATAGGGCGGCGATATACTTGTAAAAGAGGAACAGGCACTTGTTTTCCCCTCTGTGAGTTCTATTGAGACACTCCAGTGAACCTCAGCTGATGTGGATCTCCATGCAGGTCTCTGCAGCACTCTCTCCTCTCCCTAGGGATCAGAGACTTGCACACGAGTGGATCTGAGGCAAGCCCAGCTCCCAAAGAACTTGGCATGCCACTGTGCCAGTCTGCACTACTTTCTGGAACTCACAGGACTTTTACCTAGAAACCACCAAACCTTCCAAGCCCTCATTCCCAGCTCTTCCACAGGAACCCTTCCCCAGCCCGCATCCTGGTGACAAACTGCTGAAAGAACCCTGGTTTCAAAGCAACCAGACCTGCCAAGAAACCCATCCCCTTGGCAGGCCTTCCCACGTGATGCATTGCCACAGCTCACCGCACCTCACGCAACACCCTGCTCACATCAAGTGCACCCTGGTCACCGCGCCTTGCGCCGTAAGCTGGGCAAGGGCAGGACTGCAAGTGCCACGGGTCTCGTGCTGCAAAATGAAGGACTGCTGCACCTCGGGCAGGGCACAGCACAGCCTCAGCAGTTCCTCAGCCGCAGGCCCTCCCACGCCTGCATCACCCAAAGCAGGCTGCATAGGCCCGCGCTGTACGGATGGCTACAAGAGACAACACAGACAATAAAAGGAACGACAGATAAGGACACAAATAGCGATTTTTTTTTTCTGGTCACAGTGATACACACAAGGCACAGCAAAGGAGCTGACTGGGTAACTATAAATATGCTTTTGACATTTAATCTAATGGCAAGTTTTAGGTTCAGATGACCACACATTGTGTCATACCTCCATTTGCAGCACATAGTGGCAAATCGAGCTGCAGCTGAGCTTTGTGAGGTCTGTCAGATCTGCATAACTTCTACAGCACAAGATTAACCTGAAAGGCTGTTTGCCAGATTCCCTGTGCCTATCAGCAATCAGTTGTTTCTTTTTTTTTTTTTTTTTTTTTTTTTTTTTTTTTTTTTTTAAACCTTTTCAGGGACAATCTAGGAAATTATTTTGAAAGGATTGGAATAAACAAAGAAACATTAATAGATTATAGACAGCATTCAAAAAAGGTAGAGGAATATTAAAATTAAGCTTGTTTACATACACAGTTCTTGTATTTCACCAGCTGTGAAGTATCCACAAGAACTGGTGTCTCCACACAGCAGGACAATACTGTAGCACTGCAATGCCAACACCACCACACAACTGTTAAGCTGGAAACAGAAAGTGGACAAGCTTTTCATGAAAACACTTCATAGAACAAACACACAAATCTCCTTTTTGTTGCTGTTGTTCTAAAGGCCAGATTACCTGGTACAGATGCACCACAAAAAAAAAAACACCAAAAAAAAAAAAAAAAAAAAAAAAAAAAACAAACAAGGCTTCAATTAATTCCTCCAGACAAAATCCTGCAATACAGGCAGTGTTTAATGCACGCACAGTAACTCAAGGTAGGAAAGCTACTGGTGTCCATTTGAAAGACCCAAAGGTGCAGGGTTGAACCCGCAGTGACCGGGATGCTTCAGGATGAGCATTTTGTACATAAATGAGTGAACTGCACTGTCACAAAGGAGTACACCGAAAGCATGAAGAACACAAGTACATGAGAAGTAACAGACGGTACAGCAGGTTGCTTCTAAAATGAAACACATCATCCGTTCTCTGAAGGATCATAACACTAGCCAACACTCGCTACCTCAGCTCTGATGGGACAGAAATTAGTCCCCTCGTACCCTTGCAAAAAGCAGATACCCACTTCATAACAGCCACCACGTGACGAAGTCAGAAAGGCAGAAAGCCTGAACTGTCCCGGCACTCCAGTGTTCCCTCCCCTCTTCACAGGCTGTTTTGCTCAGCTGCATCTCAGCCTGCAACGGGACTGCCTGCAGATACCTTCCTGGCTCCCCATTCCAGCTGTGATTTCCATGACACAATGCTTTGGCCATTGCCCCAACAACTTTTTTCATCAACCAAAGCATGATAAAAGCTTGCAACAAAATGACAGCAGGGGAAAAGGACAACGTATCAAGCCCTGAGCCTTTTTCAGGGATTACTGTACCATTTTTCTAGGATTTCCCCCCTCACACTTCCCCGTGAATAGAACTCTGCATTAGCCCAAATTTAATTCAATGAATTGTTTTCCCATACATGCAAGATCTCTAATTATTTCTGTCTTCTGTTTATTTCCTGCTTTAGACTAACGAAGACTCTGCGTGTTGACTGATTTTAGGCCACCTGACTCCTGCGCCACCCTTCTAACCATTGTTTCCCCATTCAGCTCCTCCAGGACCTTATCGTTAACCTTTGTTTAGAGCTGGTGCTTTGATCTGGTTTCAGCTGATGCAGCTGTACTCCCTGCCAAGGCAATCCGAATGAACTCCACAAGTGGAATTCAGACACCCTATTAAACATCTCAAGAAATCACATATTCTTCCTACTACACTCCTCTGGCTCTTTTTTCTACAAAGAAAAAAAAAAAAAAGGCAGCTTGCCACTAATGTCCCAAGTAATTCTGACAGAACTATGTATGAAGTACAGAATAAATTCGGTTAGTGGCTGTAATTTTTAAATACTTCTGAAAACTGATACTTGTACTTTTCCAAAAATCGGAGGGGGGGGTTTATATATTCTTTCAGGGTTTTTTTTTTTTAGTTTTTTTTCCCTGTTTGTTTGTTTTTGAGAGCTCTACTATGCAGATTCCACTTCAGAGTTGGGTGTACATTTATATGTTATTTATATAATACATGTATGTGTGCACACTTGTATATATGTTTGTGTGTAATGTATAGAAATTACAGGTACACGTGTATCATCTGTGCAGATTTTGACTGTGTATATACACATACCTAAACAACAGTTCCATTCTGTACAGAGGGAGGGTGGGAGCTGCATGTTCCTAAGGCTCATCAAGAAGCACTTAGAAAGCATTTAGGAGTATTTTAAAACACACATGACATAGTAACCCCCTCTTGCTCCAGATACCAAACTGCCGAGATACCTTTTGATACCTGTGCTGAATCGAACACATACTCCTTAGGAAAAACAAAACAAAATAAAACAAATCAAACTGCTCCATATTTGTTCTTGAAGTCTCTGTGATGTTTTAATTGTTTCTGTTAAGGAGCATTACAACATTACAACGAAATGCTACAATAAGATGTCATTTTTAGAATATTAATCCCTTCACTTGCATTTATTAAGAGCAGAATATTTAATTTTCCAGTCCTTTGGAGGAGAATGTCGAGATCACAAAGTTCTGAAAACACAAACTGTACTTAAACGTTTAAATATAAAAAAAGGCCATTAATATCTTCTGCTATTAATATGCAACTGGGGTGGGGGTGGGGGGAGGGAGGGAGTGAAAAAAGCACAGTTCCTGATCAAAATCTCTGCTCTTGCTTAGAAATTTGAGCCAAGCAGAGTAAGCATGTATTACATTTTCAAAGAATATATGAAAAAAATAAGAATCCAAACAGCCTGGTTATAATCAAAATCAGTAGGCTCAGAAAACAAAACAAGCACATTTTATTACATTCCTTAATTTTTCAACAGGCAAATTCTGTGAGCTTTATGCTCTTCCAGAGCAGACAGAAGAGACAGAAAATAAGTCAGGCCTAGGATATCTCTAGATACCCAAAACCTACCCAGAATAAGTATTTCTCCTTCACTGTAGATAAGAGGTTTTGCTATTTCCCCTGAAATGTGAACAACAATGACTGACCAACAGAATTTAAACCACAACAAAATTTGATGCAGCATTTTAAAAGTCTCACAACTGGCCTGGCTTATACTCTTCACCCCGTTTACTTGACAGGGTTGTGTGATTCGGGCTGGGACAAACGACTTCAGAGGCAATACCTTCCAAATTTGACCTCCCTGCAGTCAGTTTTTTGAATATGATATTTTCTGTCTGTAATGGTGAAGGAGTAAGAGCAGTTTCTAGAGGCTGCAGCTCAGGTTTTAACACCAGTGTTGTAATTTACGACAGTTCCTTTTCAGTCACTGAAGCAATTAGCTGCCTTTGGAAAAATGCAGATCAGCCACGGGAATGAGGAGAGTGCATCTGAAGCCGTTCTGTTTCCCCTGAACTCCACAGCTGAGAATTCTGATAGGCAGTGAGTAAATTCCTGTCTCAGTATTTGCTTAGCAACATTACTGCCGCCATAAAATAAAAAGGCAGATTCAAAGAACATGATGGATGAAATTCAGCCGCTAATAATGTTATTTCTGCGGCCCTCCAAAGCTGGTGCCAGCTCTGCAAGTGAGATGAAGCTGATAGACTCATGCATGTCCACATGCAGTTTGTAAAACCTTAAAGACTGGGTTTTGAAATCGTTGGTATCAAAATGGGAATGATCAGATCTGCAAAGAAAAACAGCACCAAGTACTCCTGAAAAAATATATATATCATCTCCTTAAAGACGGCGATTAATTTTAGACAGCTGTTTTCAATACCACAACCGATTCCTGCAAAGAGCCACCTCTGACAAAGAGAAGTATTGTGGATGGCAGAGGGAAGGTGCAGCTTGCCTGCCCTCCCAGAGGAGGTAACTGTGATAAAAACAGGGGAAGAGCCCTTGCTGCTGCTGCAACTAACAGGTGCCGTGGAACATCCAGCCCCCGATGTGACAGCAGCAGGTCCCCGAGTAAGAGGCAGGCACTGCAGGCACGCTTGGCACAACGCCTCAGACCCACCAGCCTCTTCCGTCCCCGTAATAACTGCAGCTGGGGCTGGCAGGGGTGTTGCCCTACCGCAACGGGCAGAACAGAGCTTCACAGCCAGCCCCAAGGCAGTTTCGGAAGAAGCTGGAACAACTCCAAGAGGAGGCAGGTGGGGTAAGGAAGGAAGGATGCAGCAGAGACAATGGGTGTTCTCCTACTGCAAGAAGAGCACTGGCTCCTCTCCTCAGCTCTGCTCGAGAGGAGCAAACAGAGCAGAAGTAAAGAAGTGAAGTGCCACCAGACACTCCATTTCCAGCTGTGGGAGCCCTCTCTGCTACTCACTCAGCTTCAGGACAACGAAGAACGCTAAGTGGGGAGAGCGGACACATCTGAGCAGTCCCCATGAAGCGGGTGTGATGTGAACTCACGCCATCTTTTAGCGCAGGCATATCCTAGCACACCTGGGGACCTGCTGTTACATTTGCAGCTGCCCCTGTTACCAAGCACACCCACTCTTTACTACAGGAAGACAAGGAGCAGTACCTCCAAGTTACAGGAGCAATTAATTGAAGATTGGTCACCAAGGGACACCAAGGGGAAAAAAAACAACCAAACAAGCTCGACAGCCTTTCCCACAACAGCGCAAGGAAGGATACAGCCTGCTCACTGAGTTGCTCTGATGAGCACCACCTAACGAGCGAGGGCGTCTTCGGGGCTCTCCGGGTTAGGTGGCTGCGATGAATGCTGCCTGGCAGAATCTGGCCTGGCTGCTGCTAGGGAGAGCTCTGCTCGTCCCAGCCAACCCTGTCTGCCATAAAGCCAGCTCCATCCTTTGTGCCAGGGCACTGGACACCAGACCAGCAGACTGCTCTGGCCAAAACCTACCTCAAATGCATACTTATCTCCCAGGCCTAACCTGGAATTGCTTCTTTGGGGCTGTAATGCTCACCTGAGACACATCTGAGATACCTCTGCTGAACTACAGTCCAATCCATAATGCCCCACTCTGCCAATTTAACTGACAATAACACTGATTTAAGAGGATACTGATTTAACTGATTTAAGGATACACCTTGGTGCACAGCAGGCCTAAACACAGCCACTGCACAGCACATACCAGCTACATTCCACTCATACACACAGGACCTTTTTTTTAAAAAAAAAAAATAATAAATAACTTAGCAATGCTAATAATTCTAGAACACAAAATAATATCCCCACTGTCTGACTGAGCTACTATCAAGCTTATTTTTGATTTTCATTAAGAGCATTTAGGTACTTTCCTAAAATCCCTGTACACAGAAACATTGCCTGCATCCGGTTGGTTCTGAACTGGAAGGTGATGGCTTCAAAGCAGACTGTATTACTGGCTGCCCCTCACCAGATGCCATGCTTCAGTGCACCTCGCAGCTTTAATTGGGAATGCGGAGAAAAACTAAAAATGTTGAGGATGCTCATGTATTAACATGGTTGTATTTCACTGTGATCTAAGATGAAAGTTTGTACACGTTGTAATCCATTGTGACTAAATAGGTCAGATTTTCAGGGAGTAGTATAAAGCAATCAGAAGCATTTCAGATCTATAAAGCCTTGGTCTGTGAGTTTATAAACATCGTAACTCTAAAAAACAGCCGTAGCTAAAATAACATTAATGTATCTCTTTATAAGCTATTTTAAATAAACCATGGATAAATACACGCTGGATGTATTTAACAGACCCACAATATCATTTATTGCAATGTGGCATAGCAGCATTACTCAAGGTTTTTTTTGTTTGTTTTCTGCTTTTCAGTGCCACTTAACACTGCTGCACTGCATTATATCTAAGTGTACTACGCACAGACAAAAATTCCATCTTCTCTGCCTAATTCTTGTATGACAGTTGTAGATCCTTTGAGTCAGTCAGGTCAACACACACCTGGAGGAGGCCCATCACCAGCCTTCTATTGCTGTAAGTACATCAAGGTTTAAAATTCTCAGCCGTTAAAACTCAGTACAAGTGCTACAATGCCTAAAACTGAAAAACAACAAAACATCTTTTTTCCCTTGCATTAGAAGAACTCAACAGTCTTTAATGTGCTCCGGCACCTCCGTTCTGTTTGCCTTGGCTGGAGGTAAGCGCACCTCCAACTGCGCAGCAAACGTTTTGCCTGTCCAGGCAGGGCTGCCGCAGGTAGAAGCCCACCCAGGGCTCTGCTGGCGTGTTAGGCAGGAGTTCTTCAACAAGGGTTTTTCAGGGTTTGTCCAAGCCAGGGGTACCTCGGTGACACAGATCCAAAGGCCTTTCTCTGCCGTTGGCTAGCCTGTTTTCTAGCAGTTACTGAATGGTCTAGGATTGATCCAGCATGCAAAATGGAAAACAAATTACCTTTTCAGAGCTCTGATTTCTCTTATTCCTCACGTAGCAGGGGGAGAGAGGAGGAAGCAGTCAGCAGGGAGAACGTCAGGAGCGAGAATAGGGACAGGATGGGAGCTGGCAGCACCCAAGACAGAAGGATCTGCTCCTGACTCCCCTTGCCCCTGTAATCTGTAATCGCCTCCAGAGCATGAAGCAGGCCGCAGGTCTCCCTGCCTGTGCCCTGCTGTGTTCCAGGACGAACCAAGTGCCTCGGCTACAGAGCAGGAGCTCCAAGCACAGCCACAATCAGCAAGGTGTGGGCCACCACAGCATCGCTGGAGCTTCTTCCAAGCTAAGCAGCTTCAAAATGAAGCCAACCTGAGCTGCAAGTACACGCTGCGCTGACAGCGCTGGGTGGAACTGACACAGGCTGACACACAAACTGCATTTGCCACAAGACCTGCACCTCGCTCTGTGGACTGAACAGTGACAGCAGGATCAGAGCACTGCAAGCAGAGCTGTCACCTGCAGGACGCTCGGCTTCATTAGCTGACTGGCGTTCCGTCCACGCAAGTTGCTCCAACAACATTCCAGAGAACCAGTTACCATGTGCGAGTTCCTCAGTTTCTGAGTGCACGCCATAAGGCGAGAAGACAAATTTGGAGAAGTAACAACAACCACACCACTCAGAGCACACGGGCAGCACGTATTAAGGGGGAAGGAGTCATTTCACTTCAGACATCTTGAACAGAGAATCCAAGACAAAGGGACCGCTCCAAAAACTGTGCCCCATTTCCACACCAGCAGAACAGGAACAACATTCCCCCTTGAAGATCCATGACACTTCAGGAACACAAATTCAGACATGAAGAAGCATTCCACAGAAAGGAGTCCAGGTCCAGAGGAAAACACGCAACAGTTCTAAGCCAGTATGTGAGAACCTGCACTGAACCTCAGGGATCAGAAAATGCACCAAATAGACATCTGGTTGGCAAATGAACCCAGGAGCTAAGAGTCCTGCAAAAAACCATCATGCGACCACGTAACTAAATACAGTACAGCAGGACAAGCACAACACACGGCACCTTCCAAGCCAAGTATTCAGAAGTTTTGTTTTTCTTCACAGAGACTAGCTGGGCACATTTACTGACTTCACTGAAAATGAGCTTGCATAACAACAGGAACCTGCCCCAGATGCTCTCTTACATCTCCACAGCATCAGCTGCACTGCAGAAGCTAACACCCTTGGCTACAAGGGAGCACATAGTTTACAGAAGTGGCTAATTAGATCACTATTTTTGACTCGCTCTGAAGCCACAATAATGTTTAAAGACATTATTTGAAGTAAATAGTAAGAAGCTGTAACTAGTCCTCACATCTGACTGTGCTCCGAGTGTTCTCAGAACAGCAGGCGAGGTGCAGGCCGTGGTGCTTACGGGCGGATTAAAGGACAGTTGGATGGTTGCGGAGCACAGCCCCAGCCAACAGGCTGCGTTCGGTACGGGACAGGTCACCACTCGACCAGGAGCAGTGCACGGAGCACTCTGAGGTGCAAGCACTGTTCATCGCCACCACGAAGATACTAAAGCCTATGTATCTGTACACAGGAACGCGTGTCACCACGCTGTGACTCTCTGCCACCTGGCACAGGATGGGTTCTTCAGTCCAGTGGGTGGCAACCCTGCCCACGGCAGGGGGCTGGAACCAGATGGCCTTCAAGGTCCCTTCCAGCCCAAGCCATCCTGCGACTCCGTGGTTCGTGCTTTCACAGTCGCCTTTACTGGGGCGGTTTCAAGGTCAAGGAGTTTTCCACTACGACCCAAGAGCTGATTCCAGCTAGATAGGCAACAAAACAAACCACCCCAACCCACGTCAGGGTGTTCACTGCTGTCAGCACCACAACAAGCGTTCCGGTTCATCCCACACCGGCGTGCCGTCCTTCTCCTGAAAGCCAACACCCCAACACATCATTGCAACAAAGCCTGCAGAAACCACGCGTCACAGAAAGAGCCCAGAGCTGAACCTCTTCTCGATTTAGCGTGGCATTTACCACCACCTGAACTGAACACAGGCAGCTTTTCCTTTTACCCAGGAACTCAAGCAGGGATCAGCGGTACACCCACCCATCACGAAGCCACAGCCCCCCGGAGCAGACAGGCCGCTGTCACCGCTCGTCACAGCGAGCGTCACCCAGAGACCCAGCTGCCGACTGAAGTTTACAGAGAAGAAAAAATTCAGAGACGGGTAGACAAGCGAGCAGAGAGGACAGGCCATTCAGCCAGCTAAGGAGCACACAACCCAGGTGCAGGCGGACGCATGCCCCTTCTGCAGTATTTACCTTCCTCCATAACTGAAATTTTCTCATTTTGATTTTTGAGGTTTACTCCCTAGTAAGTGGGACGCTTCTGGCAATACCACTTCTCTCAAAGAGTGAAGCCATTATTCAAGCACTTCCTTGGGAACCAGTGCTTCCGAAAACCCGTATTTTATATATATCTTAACATTTAAATGCTTACCCGAAGGTACAAAGTAAATCAAAATTGACGGGATTAGCTTTGTCTCCATTGCTTTGACCGCACGCGTAAATTTTTTTAATAGCTTTCTAAGAAGAGGCCATGTTCTCATGGACTTGTTACTCAAAGTTCCTCTCTATAAATATTTCACTACAGACAATAAAAACCTCCAGGAGCAGCTTTAACTCTGCTCCCCCTGAGGAAGGCCAGCATGGAGTGTTATCGGAGAGCTACCACAGCAGGGCGAAGGAGGCGGGCTGGGAAGGCTGCACGGTTTCCAAAGTTGGAGAGATTCCTCCTGTAGGCCCCGGCTAATTTTCAACTTTTTCCTCACAACACGCAGCAGCACTGAAAGCGCAGCAGGACGCGAGGCCTACACGAGGGCAGAGCGACAGAACAGCACACGGGAAACCACCCAACGCCCGCCAGCTTCGGGCCCGGGCACGCCGACAGGGGCCAACAGTCCCACGGCCGTCCCCATCCCCATCGGCACAACTGGACCCGGGTTTTTAACTTGGAGCTGAGCCATTCGGGTGCACACCTCACACGCTGACACCGCCTACAAGGAACAAGGAGACGAACCTAACGGTTCTGAAGCCACCAGCTACCTGTAGCTTTATTCGAACCGGACCACAGAGGGTGCGCCGGGAGGCCGCAGGGGACATGTGGGGACACCCCGGTACCAAACGGCTCGGGCTGACCCAGCTCACACGCAGCACCGCCGTTATCCGTTAACACCGCGACCCGGCACCGAGCCCTCGCCACAGGCAGCGGCCGCGGGAGGCAGGAGGCCAGCCCTCGGCCAGGACCGGGGCGGCTCCGCGGGGGACAAACCC
>VXAV01010998.1:14690-62732 GCA_013399715.1 Alectura lathami | reverse complement strand
AACCACATCAGCCAACTCCTTCAAGACCCTTGGATGCATCCGGGTCCAGCCCCAAAGACTTGTAGATGCTCAGTCCCATAAGGTGGTCTCGGAATTTCTCCGCTCTTACACAGGGAAGGATTTTACTCCCCCAGTTTCCACTTGGATTTTCAGGGATACGAGAGACAAAGCCTGACTGGCAGTGAAGACTGAGACAAAGAACTCAAGAAGTTCTTCAGCCTTCTCTACATCAGAGGAGGCCAGTTTTCCCTTTCCATTCATCAGAGGGGGAACACTCTCCTTCACCTGCCTCTTCTGCCCTATGTAGATAAAGAAACCCTTCTTGTTGTTTTTCACATCCCTTGCCAAGCTTAATTCTACCTGTGCCTTGGCCTTCCTGATCTCATCCCTACATACCCTGACAGCACCTCTGTAATCCTCCCAGGCCACCCATCCTTGCTTCCATTGCCTATACTTCTCCTTCTTTTCCCTCAACTTGACCAGCAGGTCCTTGCTCAGCCACGCTGGTTTCCTGCCTCCCCTGCCTGGTTTTTTATTCTGGGAGATGGAGAGTTCTTGTGCTCTCAGAAAGATGTTCTTAAAGTGCTCCGATCCCTTGTCCCCAAGGACAGTTTCCCAGGAGACGTCTTCCAACAACTCCTTAAACAGCCTGAAGTTTGCTTGCCTGAAGTTCAGTGTCCTGACTCCACTCCTTGCCAGGCCCACGCTCCTCAGGATCACAAACTCCACCAGGGCATGGTCACTGCAGCCCAGGCTGCCTCCAGTCTTAAGCTCTTTGACCATCTCCTCCACATTGGTGAGCACTTGGTCCAGCAACGCATCACCTCTGGTCGGTCCCTCCAGTACCTGAACCAGAAAGTTATCATCGATGGACTCCAGCAGCCTCCTGGATCGGTTGCAGCTTGCCATGTTTTTGTCCCAGCAGATAGCTGGGTGGTTGAAATCCCCCATGAGGATGAGAGCCCGTGCCTGTGATGCCTCCTTCATCTGAAGCAAGAAGGCCCCATCAACAGGCCCCCCTTGATCAGGTGGCATGTAGTAGACTGCAGCCATCAGCTCAAAAATGGACAGCAGGGATAATATTTGGCTCTGGTCACATGTTAGCTACTGATAGCTAGCTTAAGGCTACATGTTCCTATTTTCTCTTTTGGTTGTGGAAAACAGGAAGATTTAAAAGTCTGGGTTTATGAAAGACACAATGCACATTACTCTATTGAGGTATATAAACCTTTGGCTCTATTAGTTAAGCTGTAGAGACCTTGGAAAGTTTCTAAGTCCTACTATTGGAAAAAAAAAAAAAAAAATGCAGAAAAGATGTTTGCACTTTGGAATAGTTATTCTTTATGCTTAAAATCTAAAAAGAAAGGGGAATACATCAAAAGCACAGAGTGGTGCATTACAGCAAAAAAGCTACACATTTTAGCATCAAGAGAGGGGTGGCCAGCAGGGAGAGGGAGGTGATCGTCCCCCTCTACTCTGCCCTTGGAAGGCCTCACCTGGAGTACTGTGTCCAGGCCTGGGACCCCCAGTACAGAAGGGATGTGGAGCTGTTGGAGCAGGTCCAGAGGAGGGTCACCAAAATGATCAGAGGGCTGGAGCACCTCTCCTATTGAGGAAAGGTTGAGGGAGTTGGAATGGTTTAGCTTGGAAAAGAGAAGGCTCTGGGGAGACCTCATTGCAGCCTTCCAATACTTGAAAGGAGCTTACAGGCAGGAGGGGGACCGACATTTTATGCAGGTAGATAATGGTAGGACAAGGGGGAATGGACTAAAACTGCAAGAGGGGAGGTTTAGGCTGGACATCAGGAAGAAAATCTTCACGGAGAGAGTGGTGAGGCGCTGGAACAGGCTGCCCAGAGAAGTTGTGGCTGCCCCATCCCTGGCTGTGTTCAAGGCCAGGCTGGATGGGTTCCTGGGCAGTTTGATCCAGTGAGCTAGTGGCTGGCAGCCCTGGCCATGGCAGGGGGGTTGGAACTAGATGATCTCTGAGGTCCCTTCCAACCCAAGCCATTCTATGATTCTATGATTCTATGATTCTATGATTCTATGATTCTATGATTCTATGATTCTATGATTCTATGATTTTCAAGACTGCAACACTATGGCTTCAACTATTATAACAGTCCCATAATTCAAGGTAGTCATCCTTGGAAATTAACGCTACCTTCTGATTCCACTGCAGCTTTAAAAAATGCAAATATTCCATATAGCTCACAAATATAAATGCTTATTTAACAGAAATGAAAAATATTACTGACACTATGTTGCACTGAGCATTATTTAGTGATTTTTTCTTTACATTATGATAGAATGAAAGTAATAGTCTAACTGCTTACCAGTTTGACCAAAGCCTGCCATGTTTCTAAGTCTATTTATAGAAAAAACTGCCAAGTATTTGTTAGCAGCAATATTGAGTGTACAGCTGAGAGTATGAACAAATAACAACATGGAGTGATACGTAAGTGAAAAATACAAAACTAGTTTGTGTACTCAGTCAGCATGGCCATGTAAAGCAATTATAAAAAATTAAACAGAAAGATCATAGGATGGATTGGGTTGTAAATGACCTTAAGGATAATCTAGTTCGAAAACCCCTGCCATGGGCAGGAACACCTCCCACTAGACCGGGTCGCTCAGAGCCCCATCCAGCCTGGCCTTGAACACTTCCTGGAATGGAGCATCCACAACTTCACTGGGCAACTTCTTAAGTATCTCACTGCCCTCTCATGGGGAAAAAAAAAAAAAAAAAAATCCTAATGTCTAATCTAAATCTACCCTTTTTAGCTTAAAGCTATTATCCCTTGTCCTGTCACTATACTCCCTGGTCTGTGGGCACCCTTCAAGTACTGGAAGGTCACCATAAGTTCTCCCCAGAGCCTTCTCTTCTCCAGGCTGACCAAGCCCAACTCCCTGAGCCTTTCTTCACATGAGAGGTGCTCCAGCCTCTGAGCATCTTCGTGGCATCATCTGGACTCACTCCAGAAGCTCCACATCTTTCTTGTGCTGAGGGCCCCAGACCTGAATGCAGAACTGCAGGTGGTGGTGCCCTCATGAGGGCAGGGCAGAGGGGAACAATCACCTTTCCTTGGCCCTGCTGGCCACCCCTCTTTTGATGCAGCCCAGGATAAAGTTGGCCTTCTGGGCTGCAAGTGCACACTGCTCATGAAGAGCTCATGAAGAGCTTAGCTTTTCATCAACAAGACCTTTTCCTCAAGGCTGTTCTCAATCCTTTCTCCCTCTAGCCTGTATTTATGCTTTGGATTGCCATGACCCAGGTAAAGCACCTTGCAGCTGGCATTGTTCAACTTCATCAGGTTGGCCTACGCCCACCTCTGAAGCCTATCCAGGTCCCTCTGGATGGCACTCTTTCCCTTCAAAGTGTCAACTGCACCACACAGATTGGTGTCGTCCCCAGATTTGCTGAGTGGTACTCAATCCCATTGTACATGTCACCAACGAAGATGTTAAATAGATACTAAAGATCCTCAGAGATATTAAGGATAGCATCCAGAATATATTCATATTGAGCCGTCTAAGTTCAAATGTGAACATCCCTAGACACAGCTGTAATAAAAATGCTTCAAGCTGCGTAAATACTCTGAACACTGACACTAAAGCTAAGAAATTCTTGCTTAGCGACTTCCAAAACAGAGCAAAAAACTGCAGGGAAGTACATGGAAGGGATAAGGAAAGATGAGGGTCAGCTTTCTGCAGTATATGGTGAAGTGATGGCACAGAAATCCTGAACATCAGGATTTCAATAGGAAATTCTTAATTTTTATTTTTTAACAATAGGAAAATCTTAATTTTCCTATTAAGAGGAAAGCTAGAGTTTCCCATTATTTGAGCCCTTGCCAAATGTAATGCGTGTCCATTCCACCTTCCTCTGAAGACATGCTGTTACATCAAAATCCATCTTCCGTAAAAATGTACTAGTTGAATGAGAAGATCAGAGCTAAGCACTTCTTCTGAAATCTCCTGAATGGTTAGAATAGCTATTATAGCTCAACGAAGTATTGGAAAAATCACTTCAATATTTAAAGTAGGAAATAGAATTTACTTATATATTTTTTAAATGTCAAACTAGAACAGTCTATCTTGGAAAATAAATTGATGGAATTGCTTTAGAGTCATAATATTCACTTAATCTAACTATTGATAAGGATACAGCATAAATGGAAATCCCTTTTGTCTGCATCTTTTCAAATGAAGAGAGTCTTCCATGGGGTCACCAAAGTAGAAGGTACTCCTAGACCTAAAAGCCCATTAAAATGATCCTTATAATTTATTAGGCACAGCAGCAAGCAAAGTATAATAACCAAAAGCTCATGTAGTCAACACAAATGAACTTCAATTAATTTTCATCACAGGAAAAAAAAGTTCAAAAATAACTGAGGAGTTCTTGTAAGTTATGCATAATCAGACAACAACAGGAATAAAATGGGCAGTCTAATAGCACTGAACTCTGCTAAAGAAACATAAAATGCAGTAAGAAATATGTTACTATGGCTACGTATGAAACACAGACTAGAATCTTAATACATTGTGATTCAGGATAGGAAATTGAAAATTTACTGAGAGGCTCTTCTGCACTTTTACCTGTTCTGCCCTCTGCGTCTTAATTAACAGGCTCTGAGCTTCTTAAAAGATGGAATAATGATGAAAAGAGAGTATATTCGTAGCACCTGCTAGTAACTATTCTCTCAATATGAAGCTGTGAAGCCTGTAACAAAAATGAACTCCATCAAAGATGATCTTTTTAAATGGAAATAATTCTCTCATTAAAAACAGTTTCAGTTTGATGCAGTCAGTATACTAAGATCCACAACTGTAAGCAAGAAGTGGACCTATAATAAGTGTATAACACTCCCTTGTCCACTGTAAATCTTTAAAAAAGGCAACCGTTTCCTGCTACTGAAAAATATAAATTTAAATTTCAGTATAAGTAATATATTTTTATTTATTAAAAACTAAAACTGCCTTGATGGTGCAAATAATTCCTTTTCTGGACTTTCTAGATCAGAACAGAATTGCAATAGGTTTAATAAAATCATGCCAGGAAAGCTATTTTCCTGGGAATGACTGAGGAAGCTAACTCTAAACCAGCCTGTGATGAAGTGATGCATAAAACAATTTCTGAAATTGGTAAATCACATCAGAAGAAGTTAGAAAGTCATGCAGAGTATTCTGAAGTTATTTTTACCATGTAAGCAGTTATTACATTGTGGGTAGCATGGGAGAAACAACAGCAGTAGAGGATATGTACTTCAGGGTCATTAAGGATTTAGCCATTTCTATGACATTCTCTCAAAAAAAAAGTGATGTGAAGCTATCGTTACATAGGTGGACTGTTCTAGGTGAACTTGCCATAGACTGTTTTCACAGAGTTTAAACTCAAGCTGGAGATCTGCTGTAGGTACACAACCATTCAAATTATTGCTACTACCTTGCTGGAGTTGACAATATTACCAAACTTGTAGACAATATCTACCTGAGAAAAGCTACAAGCAAGCAAAATTACTGGTTCAGAGTTCAAAAATACTTGAGGAAGCTGGAGAATAAACAGGATACAAATTGGTGAGGGCAGTTCTTTTAACAGATATGATTAAGTGCAAAAACTGGTTGAGAAATAAGTGCCTAGACGTTAATTTTTCAGGACCAAGGAGGTGTGTGTGTCATTAACTGGGCATCAATCAGCAATGTCATGCTACTGCCAAAAAAAAGAAACATCAAACTAGGATCTGTACAGAGGATCATAACCTCAGAGACCCCTGAAGTGAACTTCCACTGTGTTCAGAACTAACAATGGGAGAACTGTGTCCAAATTTTTCGACATGACTTGGTTGGAGAGAATCCTGAGGAGAGTAACAAGGATGATAGACTGGGAAACATGACCCTAACAAAAAGATCTGAAAAAACTAAGGTTGTTGAGAAGGGAACAGTGAACAAATGTATATAAATCTTCAGTATAAGTGGCTGTTGTAAGGATGCAGGGAATAACCTGCTGATCACTAGTTAAATCTTTTTAACGTTAAGGAATGTATTGCTTCTGGACACTAAGAAGTAACACAAGAAAGCTGAAGGGCTATGTCAGGACCAGCTAGGCCTAGAATCTATCCTTGACTAGCAAACAGAGCAGATGAGCAGGAAAGAATATGAACATGTCATGCAAAAAATGATGCTTTCCCCTTAATACTCTCCTAGTCTGCAGGCAGTTCTACCTTAAAGATTGCTTACACTTCTCCTGAAGGAGTTTTAGAAAAGGGTTTAATGACACATTCACCAAAGAATAATTTAGGTATGATAGTCTTCAAGCTTTCTGTGATCCAACAAAAGTGAAAAAGAAGTGAAAAGTACCAGCAACGTGACACAGAAATCACAGAGAGGAGATTTTAAATGGCTAAAGTATACCTGCAGTGGAAGAACATTACATCCAGCATTTCAGGATACAGCCCTATTTCTAAGTGCTTGAGGAAGGAAAAGGGGGAAATATTAGTTCTGCTTGCAGGTTTCTCCAACGTTGTGAGACTAAACCAAAGCATACCTGTCAAACTCCGCATTTCAAAACCAGCAGTTTATAACCATGTCTTAAATTGTACTTAAAGGACTTTATATTTTGCTGTAACAGAGCTGTGTTACAAACTCAAGTCAAAGAATTTTGTTTATATGCCTTCTCTTCAGAGGCTGAGCTGAAAATTAAACTCTGCTGCTGACCTGAAGAGATGTCCTAAACAGAGCCTTGTCAATGTTAGCATGTTAGAGACCACAAGTGCTACTCTCCTTGATGTTGCAGTTACCTGTATTTTTATACAGGGAGAGACACAGACACATGCTGAAGACAGTCTTTGCCTATCCTATTTACAAATGGTTATGGTCAAACATATATTACAAGTAACATTTTATTCTTACAAATCTTTAAAATAATTATCTAGATTTTTCTAATGAAATCTGAAAAAAAATCTCAACCAGTCTTAAGATTCAAACTCAGCTATATCACGACCTCCAAAACCACTTCTGGTCCAAGAATGGATTCAATAAAATTTACTTCTTTCAGCCAGAATTCTCACAGAATTTTGGGGCAGCCATCATCCACAATAGAAGCTGAGGCCACTGCTCATGAAACACTCAGTACCAACCATTCAAAAAAAAAAAAAAAAAAAGGTTCCCTGAAAAAGTCTGTGTTTGAATCACTCATTTTCATTCATTTCTGTGGCAATCTTTGTGTCTATGTAGCATGCGTACATCTACATATACACACGTACATTAACACAAAAAATGGGCTCAGAGGAGATCAGAGAAACTGCAGCTCAGAATGAGAAAACACATGCCTGTAACCCTTCCACAGCACTGTCTTCATCATTATAGAAATTTGTATGGATGCTGTTCTGGCCACCCCAGCTATGGGTAGACAGTAAATTGTGAATAAGTAATGTGAATATTATGCCTGAATTAGAAATCAGATTACTCTTATATCTGAGTATTTAGAATATAATCTACAATTAGGAAATACTGTACCAACATATACAAAGATCATTGTTCTGAAAGACAGTTTTAGAGGAAAATGATCATGTGAATCATACACTAGCTACTGTTCTCTGGCAGCACATTTGCTAGACAAGATCTGGCATTTTGCTGAAGAAGTAAATTAGGAGTCATTTTCTTCCTCAGCACCCTATAGCAATGTTTCTCTGAAATGAAAATTTGACTAAAATACCACTACTGAAGAATCTCAACTAAAAACATAATTTTAATATGCATTTATTAAAAAAAAAAAAAAAAAAAAAATTAAGATTTCCAGGAAGAAAATACTTCAAATAGACAAAATGTTTATTTTCCTGTTAGAATATATATGGATAAGGGTAATATGAAGAAAAAAAATTGCAGTGCCTATGCCCATTGGAAAAGAAATATCAACCCATGTGTAAAATGTTTGTTACTGATTCATGTTAAAGGAAAAAAATCTCCTGAATTAGTGATCAGAAATTACTGTGTGCTCTGCCTCTGTCCTTCAGGGAGTACAGTGACCAAACAGTGTTCATCCTTTCCTGTTAGCAGATGAGAGGCAGGGACAGTGCCTTTTGTCTGTGATGGCAAAAAAAAAAAAAAAATGTAACAAGAAATTGCTATCAGTCATTCTAGGCAAGAGTAACAGTTTGCTTAAACTGTGAGAAGTATTTATTTCCTTTATAAGAAAAATTGATTAGCCTCTACCATCATTTCAGGGATAGGACATAACAGTCTTTACAAATAAAAACTTCTTGCATGTTACCTATAAATCATTATTTATATGTTTTCCCAATCTTCATTCTCTCATGTATATACATAGTTATTAAATCAATTTTTCTAAGAGGGCTTACATGTATAGACAAATGTTCCAAAATTATATTTCCATTTAATTTCTACATACAGTATCTCACGACATACAGCGAAATAATAATATATTTTTATTTAACTGCACATATTAGAAACATAAAAGTATTTGATATATGAAGGTTTTACCAAGACAGTATCTTGCAAGGTGTGGCTTTAATTTTTATTTTTATATGGAAAATAAATAAATCAACTGGTAAATGTAATGACAGCAATTGCAATAACCTTCAAACCATAAAACATTTTTAAAGTATTATTTTTTTTCAGCTGGAAAGCTTTAGGTGTAGTAAGAATAATTTGTCCAGGGGTGTGCATGAAAGATTTTCTAATTGAGAAGAATATAGGTCACATTTTGGGGAGAATGTAAATGTTGCTGACATTAGGGGAGAAGTTAAAAACATGATGGGGACAACCATGTTACCTCCAAGGATGGCATGAAGAGGTGCCAGCTGGGATTCAATACACAGAGATAGAGGACAGGAGGATGAAGACCACAGAGAAAATCTAACACAGATTTTCTACACGGCAAGCACCTCTATATTTGTGTCACTGTGCTACACTCTTTGTCTTAACCAAGCATTTCTGGCATACTGTTTTCTTTGAAAAGAATGCTAATCACATAGTACGATTAGCATACACCTGTTCTTTAGGGTCATCCACTGCATATTCTTTACACAGAAGGTTATGCTAAAAGGCCATGTTTGAATGTCCATAATTCCACAAAAGAAACAAAACTAATACGCTTCTTACAGAAAAAATAGGGGCAAAGAGGGCAGACATGAAAGAGCACAGCATTCCTCCTGAGAAGGACTGTATCTTTCTCTAATTTCTTCTGTTGTTTTTTTTTTTTTTTAATTTATTCTTTGTTCTTATTAACATTTTTCTTTGACATCTTCTCTCTGATAATTTAAAATGTATTTTTAGAAATCAAGTTGTCCTACATAATACGTGGTAGTGATTACTTTGCCTCTTCCCGCTTTTTTTCATCCTAGGAATAAAAGAGACAAAATCAGTTACCTTTGATCCCAGTGCTTCTACTTCTAAATTTATGCTCCATGTACTGCATAACCTGTTCCATCTGTTTTCATATTTTGTAGATAATTATGGTCACTCCCATCTTATAAAATGTGAGCCTGAGGGATTGAGTAAGAGGGGAATAATATTTAATGCAAGACTGACATGTAAGCAGAGGAACAGATGTTCTTTCAAAAGTGCTTAAAGAGAAGTCAGAGAGGAAATGTCAGGAACTGCAGTGGAACTTTAATTACAGGATATGGATCCTGGCTGGCTTGCATATATCTAAATATTTTGTTGCACGTGGCAACCACCTGTTTCACCCTGTCATACTGCAACACTTGGACACATAGGAATCATAGAATCATAGAATGGCTTGGGTTGGAAGGGACCTCAAAGATCATCTGGTTCCAACCCCCCTGCCGTGGACAGGGCTGCCAGCCACTAACTCACTAGATCGAACTGCCCAGGAACCCATCCAGCCTGGCCTTGAACACAGCCAGGGATGGGGCAGCCACAGCTTCTCTGGGCAGCCTGTTCCAGTGCCTCACCACTCTCCCAGTGAAGAATTTCTTCCTAATACCTAGCCTAAATCTCCCCTCTTCCAGTTTGTGTCCATTACCCCTTGTCCTATCACTACATGTCCTTCTAAAGAGCCCCTCCCCAGCTCTCCTGTAGGCCCCCTTCAGGTACTGGAAGGCCGCTTACAGGTCCCCCCAGAGCCTTCATGTCTCCAGGCTGAACAACCCCAAACCCTCTCAGCCTGCTTTCATAGGGGAGCTGCTCCAGCCCTCTGATCATCATCGTGGCATCTGAGTCCTAATGTACCTCCTGTTCAGGTTGTTAAACCTTCCATCCAAACCACTATGTCATTAAGCCTTTGGGACCTGAACTCTGCTGTGTCTTCTAAGCAGAAAGCAGGCTTCCATTTGATAATCACATTAGGTGGCTGCCCCTAATCTCTCATAACAAAGCAATATGAAGTCCTTTATATGTCCATTTGTTTTTTGCTTGATTACAGCCCACTGAATGCTAGAGCCTGAGAACTGCTGCCAGCTATTATGTGGTTACACCTCCACCTTAGATATCCCCTGTGGATTTTCTATACTTGACTTTCTGTCCCCTTGGCAACTGATTTATCTCTCTGTCCAGCTCTGGAGTGTATTCACTCCTGTAGCATGAAGGTAATTGTAAATGCCAAGAACTTTACCATGGTGCCACAAATCTTTTCTCTGTAAGACAGGACAAGAACATGAATTTTCAATGAGAAGAAGAAAACCTGTATTCTGAAAGGAAACTCTCACTATGCTAGGCCATGAAAGATTTATTGTTATTCTCCTACAAATGAAAATGCTGTAACGGATTCCTATTGAATATAGTATAATTGTAAAATCAATTACTAATTGATTGTTCAGCTATGCAGTCTCCAAATCACTGGATATTACAATTGAACTTCTTTTTAATTGACTCACTGGACTGCAGTTAAATATTTTAGGCTTCTTCTTGCTGTTTCTCTCACAATTCACATAATGGATAATAACAACAAGATCAAAAATTATATATAATTTTTAGCCAACATTCTTCCTCTGCCCATCTACCAAGATAAGCTTTATATATCATATATTACAACACATGACAGATAAGGAATGTACATTTCTAGCAACCTCTGAGAGCAAAGTTATCATTATGAGCCTCAATTAATACCTAAAATCTGAAATGAAGAGATGCATAGGAGAATTCTCAAGTCTTCACTTCTCCTCAAGAATTTTCATTCAGATAACACAAGAAGTCTGTGACAGGTTCAAGAATTCCCATACCATAATTTCATTACCTTTTCTAAAAATTCCCAACTTACTGCATTTTGTGTCATCTACTGGTTGCTTTATGCTGTCAGTCTTCTTCTCTGTTGGTAGCTTTTGCCACCAAAGGTAGAAACTAAAGACTAGAACAACAGACTTAGTAGTCCTGTTCAATATTTTCTTTATATATAAATATATTTTTCCATATATATACTTCTTCTCCCTTCTCATTACCACCCTGTAAGCAAATGAGATGCAAGGATACACACATTTGAAGAGCAACATTCAAAAGAAGGTGTCCAAATAGCCCGAGTCTGGCATAAGTTCAAGAGGGACAGTTGCTTCACAGTTTTTGCTGTACATGCAGGAACCAGTCACTACACAGATGTGCAGATTCTTCATATTTGCTGTGGAACACTGGCAAGAGGACCATATATAAGCTTTAGATGGACCTCAGGTCTACAAATGAAGAGGAAAGAGAGAAAATTTATGGCCTAGAAGACGCTTAGATCCTTTATGTTACCAGCAATGGAAGATACATTTAGTCTGAAATGTAATTGTATTAAACATGCAATCAGTGCAAGAAAGCTGGAAGTAGTTCAAATTTCATAAAACACCAGTTCTCAAACAGCAGAATCAAGAGTTAATATTACTATTAAATATAGAACTATTAAATGCTAGTAAATATATCCCAGAACTGCTTTAGCAGAACAGATTTTTCTCTATTCACTGCTTTGAAACTACAGAAAAGTGCATATAATGAAATGATAATTGCACAGAAGCTGAACTTCAGCAGAAATTAACTCAATTATTCTTAGTAATTCTCTATGTCTTAAATATACTATTCAACACAATGTTCTTATTAGGGAGCATTCAGCCACAGATAATGTTCTGAAGAAGACTAGTTAATTCACGTAACTGACAGTTTATTTTTACAAGATACTTGCTTTTACTGGACATTTTATATTTGCTGCTGAAAGATTGGTTCACTTTATCCAACTGGTACCCAGGAAAAGTTACCTATTTCAGGTGTGTTACATAAGACATGTTAAATAATTTATTTCTATGTATGTATACATACATGTATGTCCATACATTTGCATATAAAGTATTAGCCTATAACACTACTTTTTGTCCAGTCTTGTGATACATAGAATCATAGAACCATAGAATCGTATAACCATTAAGGTTAGAAAAGACCTCTAGGATTATCTAGTCCAACTGTCTAACAGAAGAATGGCTTGGGTTGGTAGGGACCTTAAAGATTATCTAGTTCCAACCCCGCTGCCATACATCTTCCACTACAATGATGAGTACTAGCATCTCTGAGATTTCAAGAGTCATGGTGTCAAAAGCTATCTAGTTTCTTCACTCCTTGCCTTTTTTTGCAGCAGCAGCATGACACTGCTGGTAAATGCTTAAGGTGATTATCTAATCCTGGCTGCCAAAGCCCTCCCACAGCCTCTCAGTCTGTTGTCATCTGTAAATGTAAAAAGGAAGCTCCACACTATCGTATGGATTGTCACTGAAAAGTCTGAACAGTAGAGGACCACGAACAGGCTGACTGTAACAGCTCAAACATTCTTCCAATACTGAAAGCAAACCTCTTCTATCTATTCTTGAAATAGATTCCAAATATTTTTTCTTTCCTTTGCATATTTACACTTAGCACATTTGCCTTGATTGCTTGTGAGAATAACACAGAAAAACCAAAGGCCTATTTGGGATCTACTGTTCTAAATCTCTCTGCAAGGCCTGTTAGTATACTACAGAAAGAGATTTCATTGATTGGAGGAGGGTAGTTATTAATGTGTTTGTTTTTTTTTTTTCCCTTCCAGGCTAATAGTACATTATGATTATTGATCTGAAATCTTCTCCAGGAATAGAAGTTAAACATTATGCTAAAATTCCTGGCTCCCTTTTTTTAATCCAGTTCAAAGATAAGCACAGCTTCAGGATTTTCCCAGTCTTCCTGTACCTTTTCCACTGCAATGGTAAATCACAGCTTCATCAGCCTGCTCCCTGGGAGCAGTAGTCCAGGAGGAAGCAAAGAAGGCCTAATCAGTTGCAAACATCTGAATTATCCAAGTATATTCTAGCCTGTTCCTTCCCCATGAGATGCTGAGCACTTTCCCATTTGTCTCTGATCAATGATTTTATCGAGATACCTGTACTTACATTATACAAAAATTGATGTAAATATTTCTCCCTACTTATCTGTCAATATCCTTCCCGGTCCACCTAATATAACATCTGTTTTCCTTAATCTTCTTATTATTACTACTTCTGCAGTAACTCCTTGCAACTATTGATACAACTTCTTGTAACCATTGATAAAAAATACATCTCCTCTGGAAATATGTGATTATCATGTTAATAAATATTCTTACATTGTGCAAAACTGTTCCTAATAATAAATGTTTCAAAGCACCAAACTCTCTATGTCATCTAGTTCTGAGACAGTTCCCTGTAAAGTCATTTTAGATTTAAGCTCTGTCTCTAAAATGTTATGTTATACACTCAAGAGCAATTACACCATTCTTTGTGTTAGTGTTTGAAAATTCTTAAATTAATAAAAATGAACAGAAAATAAGTTTCATGCTTGTTGTCAAAAAGAGGCTCAGGATTGAACTGTCATTAAACCTGATGGGAAAACCTCTTCTGGACTGAGTAAAAAACAACGGAATCAACTAACTGTCAGTACCTTCTTTGGTTCTATTTTTATTCAGATAAGAATCCCAGCTGTTTAACCCTCATTTGCATAAAAGTATGAGGTATCTTTCAGAAATACGTTGCATCAGATACATTTCCATTAGGGTCTGATGAACAGGAAGCTAAACATCCCTAATTATTAAAGAGATAATCTGCATATTTAACTCTAAACAGAGTCATCTGCTGAGCATATGTAAAAATAGGAGGTGAAATGGGCTCCCTCTGGTGGTTACTTTTTTACAAAATAGACTAATTTTCTAAATAAATACATTAATAAAACTTAAATTTGCTAGGACTAATGAGAGACACAAATCCAAAAAAGTGAGTGCTTTGAAATGAAATGCTTTCTTGGTAAAAATATTTTATTTCTCCCATTTATAAAAGGTCAAAATTAAACAGCACTTGAATTATTTATTAGTACTGACCAAATACAGCTCAGAGTCAAGTAATTCTACCTATAAAATATGAAGAATTTTATAACAATATAACTGCATATGCAAAGGCATTAGTATAGCTTTAAATGTTCTTACGGTAAGTGAGTTTCTAGTAAGATGTCAGGAGTGTGTGTTTGTGGAAATCCCATTCAAGTGCCTTAACTTAGAGTTAGTTACATTCCCACATGCTGGTTTTTTTCAACAGAAATTCCTGTGCTTAGCATGACAGTGCTTACCTGAGAGGCAGTTGCTTTACCTTAACTATTTGATGCCAGGTTCCATGTACTACCTGCTGCCCACCACTCCAATACATGTCTAGGACTAGTCTAGCAACAGAACATCTCACAGACAGGAACAGTCCCTCACAGACAAGACTGGTGATGGCTGGTGTTCTTCGCATTTCATCTATGAGAAATGGAGACATGGAGAGTGTGAGAGTATTTCTCATCTGCAATTACAGCATCATGCTACTGAGTGACTCACTGAGTAAACATATTTTAGCAATGGAATGCACTGGAAAGATTCCCTGTAGGTGCATATTTCCCTTGTGCCTATATCAGGAGCTACGCCATGCACACTCTGGTACCACTGGAGTGTTTGGAGTGGCACAACCAAGGCTGAATTCGTGCACTGCAGCACTGGTTAAGGCACCTAGCTCACAATGGGGATGCAAGGTCTCTGTCACTTCCCTCACTCATGTGCAGCGTTGTGTTTTTAATTGCAGCATCCTCTAAACACTGTCTTGCATCATATTAGATACAAACACACCATGCTCAACTAGGACTGACAAATGATGCAAATTTACTGCTAGTAAATGTGTGCTGTAGACATGTGATCCTAGAGGCAACAGCAATTTACATGAGGTCAATGCCCAGTCCTTCTCTTGTTGCACACATTGGAAGTATAGATGCACTCACATAAAATCCACTGAGAACCTTCTCTGGGAATAAACTTCTAACAGCTTTATTATGCTAAAGGCTGTTGACTATTACTTCCTGCTTAGAACAGCACACTTTATCATCTCCAGACTCCACCACTTAATCCAAAAAGGCTGTCTTTCACAGCACAATACCTTATACAGACTGACACAATTTTGCAAAGCTTTTTCTAAAGCAGGCTAGATTTTTAATCCTGATTTTTCATAAAAGAAAAACAAGGTGAAAGTTTTGAGAATTATCCAAATGTATTTTGAAATTTAATGGGAATGAAATAAAAATCTGTGTATTTTGATTTGCAGAATAAAATTCTTATATAAACAGCAAGTGATCAACAAAAGAAAGCTGAAACTCTTACAGTACTGTTCCACAGTGAAATGCAATCACTCCAGTGAAGCAGTGCATAAAGTAGGATTTTGCTCACTATTTGTGTCACAAACTTTAGCTCCAGGAAGTAGGGATTTTTATTTTTCTAATTTTATGGCAGATGTGCTACAGTAGTGAAAGAGCCACCAAGATGATTAAGGGAGTGGAGCATCTCCCTTATGAGGAAAGGCTGAGGGAGCTGGGTCTCTTCAGCTTAGAGAAGAGGAGACTGAGGGGTGACCTAATTAATGTTTGTAAATATGTAAAGGGTGGGTGTCAGGATGGAGCCAGGCTCTTCACTGTGACATCCAGCGACAGGACAAGGGGCAATGGGTGCAAGCTGGAACATAGGAGGTTCTGCTTAAACGTGAGGAGAAATTTCTTCACAGTGAGGGTGACAGAGCGCTGGAACAGGCTGCCCAGAGAGGTTGTGGAGTCTCCTTCTCTGGAGACATTCAAAACCTGCCTGGATGCGTTCGTGTGCGATCTGCTCTAGGTGTTCCTGCTTCAGCAGGGGGATTGGACTAGACGATCTTTCGAGGTCCCTTCCAATCTCTAACATCCTGTGATTCTGTGATTAGCAGAGATATATGTTCTTTGATAAGGCAGTATTTCTCAACCGAACATGTGAAATCAAGAATACAACTTTAAAAGAAACATTGATCCTAACTCTCACTTTGTTAGCATAATCAACTGCAAATACAAATTATACACTGAAACTGCAACACTATAATATGCAAATACCCATGTCATTTAAAATAGTTCACAGAGATTAAAACAGAACATTAGTGAAGTGGTGCTCAGAGGAATGCATCTTACTACACTGACACAGTCTTACGCACACTTATTTTCAGGTTGTACAGTTAACTGAGCACACTAACAGATGACATAGCAGACATATCCATCCTAAAGCACCCAAAGCTGATTGCACTTATACTGGTAGAATTTGCTGAAAGCCTACTGTGTTTTCAAAATTGCACTTCCAAAATTTTTTTACAACTTCCTCAGTGCATTTCCACTTGCATTAGTGAGAAGGATTTATCAGCCCCACTCCACGAATCTGGGCTGTCTGAATATTCTTCAAATGAGGGTTTTATGTGGGGGACTTCAACAACCCCAACATCTGCTGGAAAAGTAGCACAGTGAGCTGTGGCCAATCCAGGGGCCTCCTGGAATGTACTGAGGACAACTTCTTAAGCCAAGTAATAGACAGCCCCACCCAGGTGGGTTACAATACTGCACTTGTTGCTCACCAACGCAAGCTTGGAGATGCAACTGGTTGGCAGCATGAGGAGGTTGCCTGGGCTGTAGTGATCATGCAATGGTGGATTTCACACTCCTGAGGGATATGGGGCAGGCAAAGAGTAAAGTCAGAACACTAAATTTTAGGAAAGACAACTTCTAGAATTCACAGCCCAGAAAGCCAACCACATCCTGGGCTGCAGCAAAGGAAGTGTGGTCAGCAGGGCAAGGGAGGTGATCCTGCCCCTCTGCTCTGTGCTGGTGAGACCCCACCTGGAGTGCTGTGTCCAGATGGGGAGTCCTCAGTACAGGAGGGGCATGGACCTGTTGGAGCGCATCCAGAGGAGGGCCACAAAAATGATCCAAGGGATGGAACACCTCCCCTGTGAGGACAGGCTGAGAGAGTTGGGGCAGTTCAGTCTGGAGAAGAGAAGGCTCTGGGGAGACCTGATCACAGCCTTTCAGTACCTACAGGGGGGCAACAAGAAAGAAGGGGACAAGAAAGAAGGTCTGTTTTGATAGGACTGGGGAAAAAGATTTCAATTTGAGAGAGGGGAGATTCAGACTTGATATAAGGATAAAGTTTTTTCCAGAAAGAGTGGTGAGGCACTGGAACAAGTTGCCCAGAGAGGTGGTAGAGGCCTGGTCACTGGAGACCTTCAAGGTCAGGCTGGACAATTCAGGTTGGTCAGGCTCTGGGCAACCTGATCTAGCTGTAGATGTCCCTGTTCACCGCAGGGGAGTTGGACTAGATGGCCTTTAAAGGTCCCTCCCAACTTAAACAATTCTATGGTTCCATGATTAGCATTAAAATTGTTGTGTAAGCATTGTTTGGAAATCTGTTTATGTTTATAATGTTATGAAACAGGACCAGACTCAACTGCATTTCTATACAAAAGGTGCAAGTAGGAGAAAAGGTTGTCCTAGTAGAAAGCTTAGCTTAAGATAGAAACACAAGTAAATATCACTATTTTTTTCAGTAAAACAGAGCTTTATTAAACCAACAGTTCCTTCCTGCCATCTGTCTGTTGCTGAGATAGGTTCATAAGAGATACTTGTCTAGCAAAAACTCTCAATGTTTTAAATACAATATTGCTTTAAACAGATATGTGAATCTTTATATGTTCATGTGAAAGTTTATTGCAAATTATTGCTTAAGCCTTAATAAATAAGGCAGTACAGGTACTGACAAAATTACTATACAATTTGAAAAGTGTGCATGTATTAATACGTATTAATTTGCCTGACAATCCTGGTGGCCTTCTATGATGGAGTGACAGCACTGGTGCATAAAGGAAGGGCAATGGATGTCATCTACCTGGAATTATGCAAGGCATTTGACATGGTCCCACACCATATTCTTATCTCTAAACTCTAGAGATATGGATTTGATGGGTGGACTGTTCATTGGATAAAGAACTGGCTGGATGGTCGCAGCCAAAGGGTTGTAGTCAATGGCTCTACATCCAGGTGGAGGATGGTCATGAGCGGTGTCCCCCAGGGGTCCGTCTTGGGACCGGTGCTCTTCAACATCTTTATTAATGACATAGATAGTGAGATTAAGTGCACCCTCAGAAGGTTGGGTGGTGCAGTTGATACACCACAAGCAAGGTGGTGATACATCACAAGGACGGGATGCCATCCAGAGGGACCTGGACAGGCTTGAAAAGTGGGCTCATGAGAACCTTGATTTATGAGGTTCAACAAGGCCAAGTGCGAGGTGTTGCACTTGGGTCAGGGCAATTACAGACATAATTGCAAACTGGGAGAATAATTATTTGAGAGCAGCCCTGCAGAGAAGGATATGGGGTTCCTGGTGGACGAGAGGCTTGACATGCACCAGCAGTGTGCACATGCAACCCGGAAGGCCAACTGTGTCCTGGGCTGCATCAAGAGAGGGATGGCCAGAGGGAGGGGGAGAGGATTGTCCTCCTCTGCTCTGCCCTCATGAGACCCCACCTGCAGTGCTGTGTCCAGGCCTGGGGCCCTCAGCACAAGAAAGATGTGGAGCTGTTGGAGTGGAGCCAGGGGAGGTCACAAAGATGCTAAGAGGCTGGAGCACCTCTCCTGTGAAGAAAGGCTGAAGGAGCTGGGCTTGGTCAGCCTGGAGAAGAGAAGGCTCTGGGGGCACCTCATTGTGGGCTTCCAGTAACTAAACGGAGCTTATCAACAGGAGGGACACCACTTTTTAAACGGTCTGATACTCTGATAGGAAAAGGGGGAATGCTTTCAAATTGAAAGAGGGGAAATTCAGGTTGGATATTAGGAGGAAATCCGTTACTCAGATGGTGGCGAGGCACAGGAACAGGTTTCCTCACCTGAGGAGCTGTGGGTGCCCCATCCCTGGTGGTGTTCAAGGCCAGGTCGGATGGAGCCCTGTGGAGCCTGCTTTAGTGTAGTGCAACCCTGCCACTGGCAGTAGGGTTAGTACTGGATGGGTTTTAAGGTCCCTTCCAAACCAAGCCACTTTATGTTACTTTATCATTTTTGATCATGTAAATTAAAATGAATCATTTATTTGAAAGATATGTGTAAGAATTAGAAGTTAATATAACAAATGTGTCATATAAGGCCTTAGTTTCATTGTAATATGCCTGGCCAAGTCTAGAGGATTTTTTATCTCAGTTTTCTCTTTCTCTGTGAAACATGGGTAACAGTAACTGATTGACAGCAGGGCAGTACTTTGAAAAGGTAAATGTCTATAAAGTTCTCATTATCACTTAATATAAGACTGTATCTTTTTTGTATCTGAGCAGTATTTCTAACTGCAGTCAAGTGTTTTACTGCAGAATAAAGTCTATCACTAATTCCAAGGATTTAGCCAGTGATGGTTCAAATAATACACAGAATATAAAGAACATAATTACCACAAACAGCTTAAATTTAACTACTGAGATCTGAGTTAATAGGTAAATACAACAAAAGAGCACAAGTAAAAAAAGTGAAAATTCTCATCACATGATATACATGGTAAGTTTTAAAAACATGAAAAATTTTGATTAAAAGAAAGCGGTAGACCTTTTTAAAGATTACATCCATTCCAAAATGTGCTCGTAGTAGAAAAGCAGCATATTTTTTAAAACCTGAAATACAATTGGCATATAAGATGTATCACATTTCTGAAAGAAGAAAACTTTTGCCTCCTGAAAAATTTTATTACCCAAAGAAACTCTGCAGTAAGGAAAGAACTGTTTTAATCAACAAGCTGCTGTGTTGCCTCATGGCAATGATAGGGTAAAATAATGAGGATAATAGAACCATAAACTGTTCAGTCACTCATTACTCGAGTAACGGTAGTCTGTAATCCGAATCTGCCACCCTGCATCAAGAAAGTGATTGCTACCATGATACACAAAGAGGTACAAACCTATTTGCATTACATTGTTTGGATGACACAGTAGGATGAAAAAAAATTATTTATAGACTCCACGTAAAGAATTAGGTCCAGAGCAGACATGCACAGGGTGTTTTTCTACCAAATCAATCATTAAAATACAACATGAACTAAAAATGAACTTCGATTACTTCCTAAATAAAGGCCATGGCTCTTCAAACAAACAAGAAAACTCAATCAAATACATTTCCTGTACATCCTCTCTTCATGAAAAATTCTTGAAAAGCTAATTGTCATTTGGTATCACTTGATAAAAAAAAAAAAATTACTTCATAGCATAGTGTCATTTGGAAATAAACTTTAAAAATTTTTACTGATAAAAAAAAATGCTTTTTGTCTCTGGATTCCATTCTGATCTTCAACTTCTCGCTATGAAAAGTCAAAAGGTTTATTTATACTAGACATAACACTGCTATTGACATATCCAGCCTTCTCAGACACCCATCATGCAAAAGTATAAGAAATAGTATACTGAGTTGATTGCTTTATTTTAAAAGCATCATAACTGGTTTAGTGTGAATAGAAAAATAACCAGTTTCTGAAGACACCAACAGTTTCTCCATGCTGGTGAGAGTGAAAACCAGAACATGCAAGTCGAAACAGAATTCCAATCTCACATCAGCTATGTTTGGCATTCAAGAGTTCACCTTGGATGGTACAGGAATCGTGGTTGGTTAGGTCAAGAAATACCCAGTCCTTAGTGCGTAACAGTAGTTCTGATCTAACTGTTGGCCTGTAATATTAAGATCTATGCCTGATGATCCTTCTAGCGTGACTGCTCATTTTCTTATCTGACTGCATCTGTAAATTGCTTTAATCTTGCCTTGGTTCTCAATTTTTTATTTCACTCCATTTAAAATCAAAGAATTTCTGATATGCCAAAACTAGCATCACAGAATACTAACGCTAGCACGCAGCGCAACTGCTATTCAAATTCAGTATTAAATATGAAGAATTCTCCACACTCTCCTTTACAGAAAACAACAATATGCATTATGTGGAAAAAAAAATTTGCAAAGTTATTGTGAGCATATCTACACCAGAGAATGGAATACCATACTAGGGAAGCAGTTGATCTAGCTATTAATGAACTGGAACATCACATTACCATGCAACAATATTAGCCTAGGTTCTAAAAATCCATATAATTGCATCAACACAGTGTCACATCCAGGCTAATTAACTCTGCCAATCAGCCTAAATTTCACAAGGCAGAGCCATACTGGTGTGGCTGTACTCATTCTAGCTCCTGAACTACTCACTGACTGCAGCACTACACTACACACTGTGTACCAAACAGGAAGTAGTATTCTAGTATATTTAGAGATGGAGACTCCTGTAATTCTGTCCTGTAATTCTGTTTCATGAGTATGCATAAAAGCATTCAGAAAAAGAAAAACCTTGCTTTTCAAAACACACGTTTTTAGTAGAATGCATATTTGAGGCTATTGCAAAAATATTTCAAGAATTTTAAAATGTGGTTATGATGAGTACTGGTTATTCTGCAAGATGATTGGGTGCTGCAGCAAATTTTGACGTCTCTTGGATTTTCCTCAGGTTATTTCTCTTAGAGGGAAAATCTATGATAAAGTCACTTGTTTCATTTACGCAATTTTTTCTTCAAGTAACATGTTCATAAAGTTCCTTTCACAAAGCTATTGGAACAAAACCACCAGTTTGCTTGCTCAAAAAATTACACTCTCACTTTCTTAATAGTGTTACTTGTTGGCTGCATGAGCAAAAAATATGACTTTATGGCGTTTGCTAAAGTTCTTTATTTGTTTCAAAATACTATGTTAAAACTACCTTCTGCTCACTAAAAACTGAAGGCACATTAGCAATTTCCTCTAGGATGCATGTCAGGTTTTGAGTAACGAACAGATCAAACTCGGTCATGCTCTGCTTACTTCCCAGAAAACGATCATGTTGCTCAGGTAGCTCATGTTAACTTCATCCACTTCCAAATAAGCAATGTCTTTCATGTCCGCTAATAAGTTCTGCACTGCTTGAGCCTGTTCAACAAAGCTCTGTGAATCTGGGCTAATGCAGGAAGAATAATAAAATTGTTCAAGTTAACTCATGATTTTAAAACATACTTCTCAGTTCACACTCATGAATAGATTCCCAATTTATATTCTAATTTGTCCCTCAACATGGTCTTCATCTGTCAAAAATCTTCGTCTAAGCAGGGCCTTTCTTGGTTTGAAACTCTTTTTTTAATCTGTCTTGAAAGGATCTTATCTCCCAGGGTTTTACTTTATTTCTTTCCAGCTGTGACTCTTTATTTAGAACTGCTTACTGCTTTTAAGCACACTGCACTGACTGACTCGCCAGCTAGCTGACTTCTCATATATGCATGGGACATCACCAACACAAAAATCTGAGCAGAAAGAAAATGCGAGTTACTTCTAGTATATGCCTAACTAACAAAAATACTTCTAATGCCTGTTCAGATGTTAACGCTTTGCTACAGTAAAGGTTAGTTTTTACTCTTATCACCCTGGAAATCATGTCTGCAGTGGCATTGTGTACCTGTGCCCATAGCAACCTCATAATGAAGTACTGATTCAGGGTAAATTTTCACATAGCCCTAGCCCAAAGCAGTGGGTGTGGAAAGACACTAATAAACAACATCCCAACCACCTACAAATCTTCTCTATTTTAAAACGGTTTTTTTTGGCTGATGATCCAACAGCAGGAAATCTTCTGTATAAATACCTTAAATACTCTTTAAAATGACTGCTAATTATCAAGAGGTACACACAATGCATAGCAATAAAGAAAGAAAACCAAATCTCCTGGACAGATAAATGAAGGAATGATTGCATATGGATAGGCTCAGTACCTAAAAGAATGCAGAATCAAATGAATTTAGGATGTACACCTAGCTCTACTATGCATCTAAACAGAAAGGACACTGTGTAATAGCTGTTACGCTTTTCATACACTGCTATGCTTTTCATATCTTTCTTACGGCATAAATCTGCAATTTAAACAGGCGTTATTCAAAAGTGTTCTAAATTCTTTTCTGCTAATGGGAAATGTTTCACAGCATTGTTTAAATGGCTGATTGCATCCATATAAGAGTCCTCCCTTTTCCCATTTTTAAACACCTGCAGCCCAGGAATTTCAGTGTCTCAAAACCTTACGAAGATCCTACTAACAGTTGTTCACATTTATTCAACGTCCTTTGTTTCAAATACCATTAAGTTTAATTTAAAGCAAAACTAAAATACTTTTCTTGCTTGTCCACAGGGTATCGTGCATATCACTGTATATGTAATTGTGATTACAGCAGCAGTAGCAAACTTCACTCACACAGGACACAGATGCTGCCATTTCCCACCACCCCTGTTACCTTACTTTCAGCTGATCACCTTAGTGTCTTTTGCAGTGTGCCAAAAGTCAATTGACAAAAACATAAAGCAATTGTAGTACTTACATTAATTAACTTAAATCACAGCTCCAAAAAGAAGAAAGTACAAAATAGATTCTCTAACTGAATAGATTAAGTTATGGACAAACTCCAGTAAATTCAATACACCGGTTGAACATCTTTTTTCTCCTTTATACACAATGTACATTAGATCAAAATGTGCATATAAATTACTTTGTCATATGTAGTACATTGTCAAGATAGGGATTTATTTGGAGATCACAGTAAGGTTGCCCAGGACGCATTCATTTCTAGCAACACTTCTGGTACTCTAAATCTTAGCCCAGAGCAACTCAAAATGCAAGAAGCAAAAGGAATAAAACTTAAATATTTTACAATTGTGATATCAATAATAAAACTTAGCTTTATAGACATAAAAATGAACATTATTCTTTCTAAGGTTGTTGCTTGTTTAAATTGCTGAATATAATGCTAGCATTTGCTGACAGAGTCACTCAGCTATGACATACTAACTTAGGAAACACACAGTATGTGGCATATGAAAAGTGCTCTGTTTTCAAGAATTCCTAATGCAAAGATCCACTTTTTTTAAAATCCTTGCCTCTGTATACCCCTCTGTAGGTTTTATACAAAACCTAAGAAAGAATCAGAATTACAGAATATCCTGAGCTTGAAGGGACCCACCAGGATCATCAAGTCCAGCTCCCGGCTCCACACAGCACCACCCAAAATCCAAAACCTATGTCAAAGACCGGTGTCCAAACGCTCCTTGAACTCCGGCAGCTTGGGGCCGTGCCCACTGCCCTGGGGAGCCTGTTGCATGCCCACCACCCCCTGCTGCAGAACCTTTTCCTCACCCCCACCCTGACCCTCCCCTGACGCAGCTCCATGCCATTCCCTCGGGTCCTGTCGCTGTCCCCGGAGAGCAGAGATCAGCGCCTGCCCCTCCGCTCCCCTGGGAGGGAGCTGTAGGCTTCCAGGAGACCTCCCCTCAGCCCCCTCTGCTCTGGGCTGAACAAACCAAGGGACCTCAGCTGCTCCTCTCATTTCTGCTCTCTAGACTCTTCACCATCTTCATAACTCCTCTCTAATAATCCTCTGACATTGTGGCACTTGTGTTCAGTCATTTTTAAGCAAACACTCTTGCATTTAAAAAGGAGGAAAAAAAAATGCAATCACTTTAAAGAGCTTTGTAGTTGCAAATGGTGTTGAAGATATAAACAAAAAGAAGTGAGAGGGATTTTTGAAAACCCATGTGTTCATAACTGATTGCACTTAAGCAAGAGGTTGGGCCGGATGATCTCCATAGGTCCGCGGCAACCTATCCTACCCTATGATCCTATCAACCTGTGTTTGAAATGACAACAGATACTCTAGATACATTTCTTCAGGAAACACCAGTAAAACCTAATTTAAGAGAAATTCATTGTCCATTTCTTCAGGAAATATCAGTAAAACCTAATTTAAGAGAAATTCATTGTCCATTTCTTTTTCTTGCATAGCTGTATTCTTACTTAAAGACTCACAGGTCTTTGCTCTTTTCTGAGATCAGACACTATAGGAGGCCACAGCTTTGCAGTTTGGTAAGCTAAATAAAAAGCGCAGTAACTTTCTTTATGGAATCCTGTTTTGTTTTTCTTTGGTTGTTTGTTTGGTTGGTTTTTTTAATAACGGGCACTACCTGGCCTTGTGCTGTTCTCTGAATGGCAGAAGTGACTCAGTTCCCTCCCATACTCTGAATGACAGCCATACTTGTGCCCCATGTCCCTCTCTGAATGGTCTGCATGCCTCTGCCACACGCTGTACTTTGAAAGGTGCCATGCCTCGGCCCCTCGCCATTCTCTTGATGGCAGACACAATTTGTTTCCAGGCTGTTTTCTGAATGGCAGGCACAAATTGGATTCACACCATTCTCAGAATGATGGCCATGCCTGTGGCCCACATTGTCGTCTGTTTTGTGACCATGCATGTGCCCCATGTCAACGGGTGATGAACGGTGGGCCTGTCTGTGCCTCCCATCACTGGGTGAACGATAGCTGTATCTCTGACCATTCAGCATGCCTGGTCTCCCCTCCATTCTGTAGATGTTTGGCATGCCTGGGCCTCTTGGCACATTGTGGAGGACCCACCTCCATGAGCTCCTCATCATTCTCTAGGTGATGAGCATGATTTGGCCTCTTGCTGTTCTCTGGACATTGCACATGACTTTGTTCCCTGCCATTCCCTGAACAGTGGTCATGCTTTGTCCCCACACCAATTTTGGGATGTATATCATGCCTGTTCCCCTTGGTATTCCCTGGAAGATCCATCTGCATGGGCTCCTCCTTGCCATTTGCTGGAGGATGGGAACAACTTGGTCCCACACCATTCCTTTGACAGAGGGCATGTCTCTGTGCCCTGTCAGGCTCTGGGCAGTGAGCTTGCCTTGGCACCACATATATGCTTTCCCAGCTGACATGCCTGGGCCTCTTGTCATTCTCTGCAGCATACATCTCCATGGGCTCCTTGCTGTCCTCTAGCTGATGAGCATGACTTGGCTCCATGCCCCTCTCATGACAGTGAGCGGTCCTCAGCCTCGAAATGTTTTCCAGCTGATCTACACACGTGGGCCTTCTGCTGCTGTCTGCTGGATTCTTGTGGTGAATCTCTGGTGCTGAATCTGGCACTTCCTTTTGCTAAGCTTCATGTCATTGGTGATTCCCAAGACCTCCAATTTTTCTTAAAATTAAGAAATTCTTAAAAATAAAATATATACTAACAACCCTGATGGCTGGAATAACCTACAGCAGCTGGTTATAAGAGAAACACAGGATCTTCGTACTTTAGCATATTTAGAATGTTAGCCCTTCCATCCTGCCATATGTTTGGCAACTGCAGAGGAATTTTGTAAGATCACTGTTCACATGACCATGAATCATTCTGTCAATAACATCCTGACATTAGCAGAAAGACTTTTAAAAAGTGTCTTAGAATTAGCTTCACTCAGTATTTGCCATACAGTTTATAGTACTAGCTGAGAAACTGGAACCACTGAAGTGGTAATTCTATAGTTATCTAACATATTTATAAATATACAGGAGCTTAAAAAACTTAAGAACATGTATATAAAATACACAGTTTTATCAGCATCATGATTGTTATATTACATTACTCTGAAAAGTCAGGGCAAGATATTGGTATGCTAAACTCTTAAAACAAAGCACCTTCAGCTCAGGAGAAAAGCTAGGTTCAGTTGTTAAAGGCTTCCTAACAGACTGAAAAGAATCAACTGTACCTTCATATCTGTAAACTTTGTGTATTATTAGTATCACAAGACTGAAATATATGTAAACATAGAAATATATGTACAGAAGTATTTAATGTCAACCATAATGGTATGCCTATAAATCAACCTTGGAAAATGAGTACATATGCTGCCTTTGGAGGTACTACATATCAGTCTCATTATCCTGAGGTTGACAGCCTTCTTCTCATTAAGTGGACCAAATACAACCAAAAAAACGCCACTGTGTTGTGAAACTTTGGTTCTATGTGACATGCAGAACTACCAGAGCAAAATAAAATACAAGTACAAAAGGAGAAATCCCCCTCTTTAACTTGTATTTTTCCATGTATGGCTGGCTAGCTTGGTTTACCTTGTAAGTCAGAGGTAATATCCTAAGTGAAAAGATACCGTATGCTCGAGTCTATAACACAGTACAAGAATCCTGCCCAGTAGCCTGCTTGCTTCCTCCATCACAAAGCCCTCAAACTACTCAAGTAGGGTGAGACAGGATGTCTTTGCCTGGCTGCAGGGCTCTTGCCTGTGGTGGCTGCCTCCTCTCTGAAAGAACAACATGCTTATTTGCTAGAACATTTGTTCAGTGCCACTGAAATGCAACACCCAACTTTTGTTTGGACAAGGTGTAAGTATTTGCTCAGGAATCTACCGTGAGAACGTGGCATAAGCCATGACAGAACTACCTATAACAGGTGACCTGCAGTTTTGTTTGTCTCCTTAGTCACAGCCTCGAGTTTGTTCTTTTTTTAGAAGCTTTCTTTCCTATTAACCATTCAGGTCATTCAAGCGTGCATACATTTCTTTTTGTGTTGTTTCTGAACTGTTCCTTTTGGTCTTTATCCTCTTTGGATAAAATTCAGCTGGTGCTTTTGATTTTGATTAAATTTTGACATAAATTCTTGCGAATAATTACAGAAGAACAGAGTTGGGCAATGGAAAATGTTCAATTTTAATGTATTTCTCTGCAATAAATGGAACATTCCCATGGATGAAAGATTCTGTGTAAGTGTACAAAGAAATCGAGGAAACGTGTTCAGTGACTTTCCCTGGATGCAAACGAAATACTGTGGCAAAGATCTGAATCAAAATGTCATTAATCAGTCACCTACAATTTTCCTGTATATGCGTTTAAGTATACAAGGTGTCTACCTTCTCTGCTGAAGGAGGACAGCAGAAAAACTTTTTATTAAAGAAATTTTGCTCAAGTAATGCCCATCAAATTAGTTTGTGGAACAGACTGAATGAGACGGCAGATATTTGTTATTTTGCAACAATAAAAGTAAATTTTCATTCTAGGATTACATCAAAGCTGGATACTGAATGCAGGAACATTTCAGGGACCTTTAAAGGCCACTAGTCCAACTTCCCTGCAGTGAACAGGGACACCTACAGCTGGATCAGGTTGCTCAGAGCCCTGTCCAGCCTGACCTTGAAGGTCTCCAGGCAGACAGGGCATCCACCACCTCTCTGGGCAACCTGTTCCACTGCCTTATCATTCTCATTGTAAAAAACTTTATCCTTATATCCAGCCTAAATCTCCCCTCTCTCAGTTTAAAACCATTTCCCCTAGTCCTATCATAACAGACCTTCTTTCTTGTCCCCTTCTTTCTTGTAGCCCCCTTTTAGATATTCAAAGTCTATCAGGTCTCCCCAGAGTCTTCTCCAGACCAAACAGCCCCAAGTCTCTCAACCTGTCCTCACAGGGGAGGTGTTCCATCCCATGGAACATTTTTGTGGCCCTCCTCTGGACACATTCCAACAGGTCCATGTCCCTCCTGTACTGAGGACCCTGCATCTGGACGCAGCACTCCAGGTGGGGTCTCACCAGCGCAGAGTAGGGGGACAGGATCACCTCCCTTGCCCTGCTTCTTTTGATGCAGCCCAGGACGTGGTTGGCTTTCTGGGCTGCGAGAGCACACTGCTGGCTCATGTCCAGCTTGTCATCCACCAGTACTCCAAAGTCCCTTTCAGCAGAATTCTGCTCAATCCTTTCATCCTCTGGCTTGTACTGATAGTGGGGGGTTTCACAACCCAGGTGTAAGACCTTGCACTTGGTTTTGTTGAAGCTCATGAGGTTCCCCTGAGCTCACAGCTCCATCTTGTCTAGGTCTCTCTGGATGGCATCCCATCCTTCAGGCTTGTCAGCTGCATCACACAGCTTGGTGTCATCTGCAAACTTGCCAAGGGTGCACTCTGTCGATGTCATTGATGAAGATGTTGAAGAGTATTGGTCCCAGAACAGACCTCTGAGGGACACCACTCGTCACCAATCTCCATCTGTACACTGAGGAACTGACCACTACTTTCTGGGTATGATCTTCTGTATGATCTCATCCATCAAATAGTCCACCCACCAAATCCCTATCTTTCCAGTTTAGAGAGAAGGATGTTATAGGGGACCGTGTCAAAGGCCTTACTGAAGTCCAGATAGATGACACCAGTGGCTCTTCCACTGCTGCTGCGCCACCATAGAAGGCCACTGGTCAGGATTTGCTCTTGGTGAAGCCATGCTTGTTGTCTCTCATCACCTCCCTGTCTTCCATGTGCCTTAGCATAGCTTCTAGGAGGATCTGTTCCATGACCTTCCCCTGCACACAGGTGAGGCTGACAGGTCAGTAGTTCCCTGGCTCATCCTTTCTGCCCTTCTTAAAAATGGGTGTAACACTGACCTTCTTCCAGTCACCAGGAACTTCACCTGACAGCCATGATTTTTCAAATATCATAGAGAACAGCTTGGTGACTGCATCAGCCAATTCCCTTAGGACTCTAGGATTCATCAGAGATCCATAGAGTTATGGATGTTCAGGTTCCCCATGTGACTGCGAACCTGATCTTCACTTACACTTACACTGGGAGGGTCATTCCTTCCCCACTGCCCACCTTCCGACCCATTTCTCAAGGGGTGCATGAAGGGCACCTGTCATTGAAGACTGAGACACTCCTTGCCAAGTCAAACTCAAGCCGGGCTTTGGCCTTTCTGACCCCTTCCCTACACAGCCTAGCAGCATTCCTATACTCTTCCTAGGATACCTGTCCCTACTTCCACTGCCTGTGTTTTTTTTTCTTGCTCTCCAGTTTAACCGGTAGGTTGTGGCTCAGCCATGCCCATCTCCTGCTTTCCTTTCCTGACTTCCTACACAAGGGGATGGGGTGCTCTTGGGCATTAAGGAAAGTTTCCTTCAAGATTTGCCAGCTCTGCTCCACTCCCTTGTCCTTGAGGGCAGTTTCCCAGGGGTTTTGTTGACTAACTCCCTGAAGAGCTGCAAGTTGGCTTTTCTAAAATCCTAAACCTTGTCTTAAACCTACTCTTTTTTTTGTCCCATATCCCTCAGGAGTGTGAACACCAGCATTGCATGATCACTAGAGCACAGGCAGCCTCTAATCCTGATGCCACCAATCAGTTAGCTTTCAGCAAGTTGAATAAATGGGGACAATGAGATCACAGTATCTGGAAACAATCCATAGTAACCATGTTAATGTGAACTGAAAAATCAGAATGAAGAAACAAAACGGAGAGGAAACCATGAGCAGAAATTACTTTCTAAAGATAAGAATGACAGAAGCTTCCTTAACTGCAATATTTCAGAACTAACCTTACTGAAAAAGTCAAAAAAAAATTAATATATGGTATTTTTTTTAAGGATTATTAACTTGAATTTTAAATAATCACATATTAATAATGACTATGTCTTTATGAAAGAATATTTAAGTAACTATAAATATGTTCAAGATCTTTTCCTCTTCTCTCCTTGTTCCTTTCTTTCTTCCTCTCCCTTTCTTTTTTGTCACCTTCTCACAGTTTCTTTCTCCCATTCTTTCTTCTTTTCTTCTTTGCTTTCTCCTTTTCTTTCTTCCTCCCTCCCTCTGTCCCTCTCTCTTTTCCTCTTTTTCTTTTTCTTGTTCTGTTTTCAACCGCCCCTCTCTTTCTCTCCTTCTCTCTTTGTTTCTCACTTTCTCTCCTTCTCTTCTCCTCTTCTCTTCTCCTTTTCTTTCTTTTTTTTTTTTTTTTTTTTTTTTTATNTGTCTCTGTTTCTAAGATCTTTTTTTTTTCCCCTTTTTTTTTTTTTTTTTTTTTTTTTTTTTTGATTAAATACTTCACAGGGAAGAAAAGCACATAGAGTATTACCTGTTGGTGTATCATGTAAAGCAGCTACTTATTGATTACATGTTATCATTGCCTTGGTTTATAAAATATGACAAGCATAACACACTTTGCAAAGCCTGCTTATTGTCCAAGTGGTTTAGTGAAATTAAAATAGTCTTTCAAAATGGAACACTATGGAAAAAAAAAAAAAAAACCTGCACACTGATAATTAACTCACATACTGAAACCGAAAGGGGGACAATACAAGCCACAGTTCACCTGACAAATCTATCGTTAGACCATGAAAAGTGATATTTTCTATCTCCCCCCCAGAAATACATTTCTTGTAACCATGATTATGTGGATTATCAATACAGAAAAATCCATTCCAAACTTTATCTTTACTCAGTGTAACTTGGTAGAGATCAAACACTGGAATATGTTGCCCACAGAGGCTGTGGAGTCACCATCCTTAGAGACATTCAAAACACAGCTGGAGACTGCTCTGAGCAACCTGCTCCAGCTGACCCTTCTACAAGCAGTGACATGGGTTTAGACAGTCTACAGAGGTCCCACCTACTTCAACCACTCTGAGATCCTCTGTTGTCAGGGGACTATTTACCCTCCCAAGTTTTCAGAAAATGCTCTGATTTTCACTTGTTATGATGGCTTATCTCAGCAATGAGAAAAATAAAGTGTTTATTCTGAGTAATGTAATGACAAATGGAATAACACTGCTTTGCATGCTTACACTAAAAAGCAAAGCACAAAGTACAACTTTTTGTGAACCACTTTTTAGCAAGAGTGTGTCTCCAAAATGATGGAGAGGAAAGAGCAGGAGAGGGTGCAAAAGATGACGTAAAAAAGCTCGTATCTGATATGTAAATATTAAATTCAGTAAAGTTAATAGCCCTCTTAATTGCTTTACAGAGGTGAATCTCCTGAATTTAGTGGCTTAGCATTAAACTTTTTATAACTTTATCTACAGACAGCAGTAGTAATCAGAGATGGGGGAAGGATGGCAAGCACACAGGCTCCAAATGCTGTATAGCGAGCGAGAAGCACATTTACCACCAAACTGTGGGATGTCACATTGGTTTTAGTGTGTACTTCTAGATACATGCAATGTCGTTCCAGCTTGTGGGATGCTGAGAAGATACTTTATTGTCCCTACTCCTTAAAATTTGCCAACCTGGAAGTGGGACTGCATCTACCAGATGTTTCTCATTTAATCACACTCATTTGAGAAGTAAACTAAAAATGAAGACTATTGAGAGGTTCCAATACACAATTTCCCCTTGTTCTGAAGGGTTGTTCTTTATTTCTCTGTTGTTATTAAAAATATTAAAATAATAATAATAATAATAATCTATTTTCATCCTTCTTAACAGAGAAGGGAAAACGTAAGTTCTGAAACCTTGAAATTTGTCTCTCACTCATCATTAGGAGTTACAGGTTACTTAGACATTGAGGAGAATTTGTATTTTATGTACAAATATGCAAGGGTATATATATATTGTTGTACATATATATATGTAAATATACATATAAACAGGTTTACTCAGGCATACTGTGAACAGCGATGTCCCATTGGCTTAGACAAGCATTTAGCCCAAGAACTTTTATTGACTCATATACCTGAGGACTGGCCATTTTGATACACATAAGTAAGCATCTTCTTGCTTGAATCAGCTCAAACTGGTCTTTGCACATTGTGTGACGTGTATCAGGCAATGAAAAAAAATCTCATTAAGGTAGTTTGTTTTTATATGCTCTCCCATCATCAAGAAGTATCACTATGGTAATATTATGGTCTGCGAAATAGTAGTATAAAAATACACTGAAGACACAAAGATAACTCATGCTCATACTAGCAGTGTTTTACTAAATGTACTAAGTTTATTATATGATGTAATAAATGAGTCTGCCTTTGCACAAATTGTAAATCCATGTGAGGAATGTAGAACCACTCTAGTAGCTATATGGAGAATTGACTATCATGACCTTATTACCTCCGCAAAGTAAATTATTAAAATACTATTATTTAGCTTTCATGGGTTAACTCTTTTACAGAGTTACATACAGGCTCCTCTCATTAAAATATTAGTGTTATAAAACACCTCTGTTACATTGCTCATACTGATTTCATGATTAGATGTTCATAGTGACTGTTATCTTTTAGATAACTGATATTAAGAGCATCACTGGTATCATACAACAAGAAAAATCAGTTGTTATGACCTCTGACAATAGCATTCTTCAGGAGTCTGTAATTCTTTATTCTGAATGGTATACTCCAGAAACAATTAATATATGCATATACACTACAAGGGTTAAAGAAGCTTTAACTTTGTATTCTTCATTGTTAATGTAAATTGCTACTCATTGCTGTTGTGAATGAACCAGGAGAAAACAAAGTGCAGAGCCATTTCTAAGCAGTAAAGTTCATTTAAAAGTCTTTCAGAAAACTGATGGGTTTTTACACACTATCTTCAATGCTTTTCCACGCATCATTACACAAAGTTCATTCAAATTTGTTTGGTTCACATGGAACAAAAATTGATGGAATGAAGAAAAACAAGCAGCAGCTTAGTAGCAATTAACTATATGCGGGAGGACTTTAAGAGGAATAATGCTGAGTTTTAACATCTGGTTTTATTACATTTAGCTTATTTGCTAATGATCCAAACAAGAGTTGGCAGCAGCACCTGGGAGTGGAGTAGATGGCCCAGGCTGGTGAGTTTGTTGAACTGCATGACTAATATCACATCATATAAGTCTAGCTGTAACTAAAATCCAATGCTATCAGAGCAGAACAAGTTGTACATTCATCAAGGAAAAAGCTAACAGCAAAGTGCTAGAAAGCATAAATAATGCAGTCAAAAAAAACCTCAAAACATACAGCTTGGAAAGTTTCATGTAGTAGTTAGGTCAAAACTTGATCAGAAACACATGTTGTCAGGGAGAAAGAGAAGGAAAAATAAGTGTTAGGACACTGAAAAACCTTTCTTTTTCTTTCTGATCTGGTGATGCAAAAAGATATATGCAGCTTTGGAAACATGGAAGTTTGAGACAGTCTGAGTGCAACCACTGTACTGATGATTTAGTTCAGATGAGGTAGTTGAAATATTTTGGTAGAGCGTTTTCCACTCAAAGTTGCTACTTTAATAAAAACATGCTTTTGCAGAAATGCACCATTTTGAGAAAATTTTCATTTAAAAAATCCTGTCTCCAAAGGAGACAGGACAAACTGAGCACTAGCTCCTAACTGGCTGGAGGATTGCTCAAATTAACTTTCAAAATTTCAGAATGCTTTCATATAATCAAAGAATCACAAATTATATCTCAAGTTGGGAGGGACACAGCAGGACTGCTCCTGGCTCCACACAGCACCACCCAAATCCAAAACCTATGTCAAGGAGCGGTGTCCAAACGCTCCTTGAACTCCGGCAGCTTGGGGCCGTGCCCACTGCCCTGGGGAGCCTGTTGCATGCCCACCACCCCCTGCTGCAGAACCTTTTCCTCACCCCCACCCTGACCCTCCCCTGACGCAGCTCCATGCCATTCCCTCAGGTCCTGTCGCTGTCCCCAGAGAGCAGAGATCAGCGCCTGCCCCTCCGCTCCCCTGGGAGGGAGCTGTAGGCTGCCATGAGGCCTCCCCTCAGCCTCCTCTGCTCTGGGCTGAACAAAGCAAGGAACCTCGGATGCTCCTAGATGGTCTTGCCCTGCAGACGCTTCACCATCTTCATAACTCCTCTCTAATAATTTCATAATCCTCTTACATTGTGGCACTTGTGTTCAGTCATTTTCAAGCAAACACTCTTGCAGATAAAAATTAGGGGAAAAAAAATGCAACCATTTTAGAAATCTTTGTAGTTGCAAATGGTGTTAAATATATAAACTAAACGAAGTGGGAGGGATTTTTGAAAACCCACATGTTCCTGGGTTGGATGATCTCCTTAAGTCCCCTCCAAATTATCCTGCCCTGTCATAGAATCATAAAGGTTGGAAAAGACCTCTGAGATGATCCTATCAACCTGTGTTTGAAATGGCAATGGATACTCTAGATACATTGCTTGAGGAAACATCAGTAAATCCTAATTTTGGAGAAAATTGTCTGCTACTTTTTCTTGTACAGCTACATTTTTACAAAAAGACCCCCAGGTCTTTGCTCTTTTCTGAGATCAGACACTCTAGGACACCACAGTTTTGTAATTTCGTTTGGTCCTTCGCTAGAGAAGGGGAACTACTTGGTCCCACACCATTCTCTTGACAGCCGGCACGTCACTGTGCCCTGTCAGTCTCTGGGCAATGAGCTCCCCGAGTCCCTAGGCACTGCGAGCAACCAGGAGCGCAGCGAGCAACCAGGAGCGCAGCGAGCAGGACAGGCAAACAGGGCGTGGAGTGTCAGATGGCATGGTATGGCTGGTCACGCAGGCAGGGAGTGTAGGGGTGGAAAAGGCTAACTGCTAGGCAGCTCGCTCTCTGTCTGTTCTGATAGTAGCAGAGAGCCTCACCTTATGGAAAAAAAACATGGTAACCACAGGCTGCAGTACCTAAAGGGATCTTATAAACAGCAGGGAGACTGACTTTTTACACAGTCTGATAATCTGATAGGAAAAGGGGGAATGGTTTTAAACTAAAGGAGAGGAAATTTACGTTAGATATTAGGAGGAAATTCTTTACTCAGAGAGTGGTGAGGCACAGGAACAGGCTGCCCAGAGAAGCTGTGAATGTTCCATCCCTGGTGGCGCTCAAGGCCAGGCTGGATGGGGCCCTGGGGAGCCTGATCCAGTGGTTGGCAACCCTGTCCATGACATGGGGGTAGGAACTGGATGGTCCTTAAGGTCCCTTCCTTAATGGCCCTTCCCAGGCCATTCTATGCTTCTATGATAAGTCTCTTGCCCAATTATCTCACCTAAGCAAACTGGTCCATATTAATCAGATAACAAATGAGCCTACTCAGAACTTGCAAGCCTGGTGGTATCATTGCACAGGTTAAAGCTAAGGTTAGACTGACCTCTCTACTGACACAGATCTTCCAGCTCCTCCCTGTTTGGCTACTTTTTGTTCATGCAGAATGGGCTCAGATATCAAAGCAATCAGGAAAAAATATTCTTCCGTCCAGTCTCTGCTCAAACAAAGGGCTCTTGCATACTTGCTGGCCTCAGGAACAACTTCGACATCAGCAAAGCCAATGGAGTGAATCCACACAGCTCATCTGATGGCAGGCACATAGGCAGCATGAGGCACTACAAGATTGTCAAAAGGACAGTCAAATCAAATTTGCACCCCTTAGTCCAACATGGAAAAAAATCTCTAATATTTACAAAGAGTGATTCACTTCTACAATAAAATAGTCAGCAAATGGTATGCTTAATAAATTAAATATTGTCATATGATTTTGTAAAATACAGCAGAGATGAGGATTGGTATCTACAGACACAAGCAAGTCATGTAAGTAAGACAGAGCAAGAATTCAGAGATGGAAGACAGTGGAGACAGGAAAAACAGGTTTTCTTCTAGAACTTACTTGAACTAACTTTTTTTTTTTCTTATTTCACAGCCAAAGTTTCCTTCCTATATAGTTCTCTTATGACCCAGTGGCTTGACATTTCCAGTATATACCAAGGGTTTTTTTTCTAGTTGTTTTTATTTCTGAATTCTTTGGTGGCTGACTGCTTTCTAGTTGTAACTTAGACCAAAAGAGCAGTAATAAATGTGTACATTCCTACCTTTCAGATTTTGCCTTTAGGGCTGAAAGCATTATCTCAGTTGTTAGAGGCAAGGAAAAAAAAACCTAAGTCATTCACCCAAAATCTTAATTGGCACAGCAAGAAATTCAAAACTTACTCTTGTACTTTCAATTAAAATAATAATACTATTAATAATAACACTCAGAAATAATTTGCAAGTAGTATAGGCACTGAACAACATCCAAGAACACAGAAGTTATCTTCATCTTGCAAACACCGTCTGAACTGGTCAGAAAATTATACTATAGTTTTTTATAATAACTATTCTCAGAAACCTGTTTTTCAGGTTATCAGCCGACAATAATTTTCAAAGCAAACCTCTCCCACATTTGTTTTTCCTTGTCTGCCATCTCCAAGGACAATTCTCAAACATTCTTTCTTTTTCCTCCCAAAATGAACACCAAACCCAAAGCTGTCTGGATCAAACCAAATTCTTAGTTTTTAATACTACAAGCTGTTGTTTTACACTAAGAGAAAAAGAGCAAAATGAAAAATCTGATCTACATAGAGAATGAGAGAAAAGTAGATATCAAATGATGCCATGCTTTTAGACTTTGAGACTACCTAGGGATCAGAATTGCACATAGTGTAGTAGTATGCCTGTACAGGTTGTGTGGACCACTGTCCTTGACTGATCTCAGGAAAGGGTTCCATGGTTTTCCACTCTTATCTGTCCTCTCAGCAACTTTCTTCCTGTTAAGTGTTTCTTTGGTATGAATTACCTTGAGGTTTTTTCAGGAAGTAACAGGGAGAACATTTTTTCAGTTGTATTTTTCCCATAAAATTCAAGACGGCAGCTGTATAACGATGAAGATGATCACTTTCAATTTAGACCATTTGGTGAAATCAGCAGAGGTACTCCACAATCCGTGTGAAGATCAACACAGCTGACAGTGACTCTTCATACCAGACTTGTTAGTGGAAAACACTGCTCCACCAGCATACCACATGTTCTCATTTTGGTAATTGTTTGTTGAGGGGAAAAAAAAAAAAAAAACACTCTGATAAAGGAAATATTTCAGTTTGGCAATACACTCCTAACCACCTATATAACTGTATTGTCTTCCCTCTTTTTCCATGTATTCTCTCTGGCATCATTTTAACCTACAGCCATGTTTTCCAACTCATTATTATACTCTTTAGGCCTCTTTTCCTACTACACGCTGCTGAGGAGCAGATACCTGTACAGAAATGTAGCACTATGTATTATTATGAACTTCTGGAGCAATGAAGGGCGCGGATGCACAGCAGAGGCCATCAGTCCTGGGTAAATTGATTTCCCTTCCGTGATGTGGCACAGCATCATTAAAGTCTCCACTAACTTCTGACACATCTAAGCTGCAGCATTGCAAGCATTGCAGTGGGAAATTAAAAATTACCCACCACTACTTTGCATTTGGCACAAAAAAAAAAAAAAAAAAAAAAAAAAAAAAAAAAACAGGATCCTGAGAGAAGAAAGTGACTACATGTGTTTGGACTAAACTAGACCTGTGTAACCTGTGCTTAGCTGCTTTGACCCATGCTGACACCACCAGCCAGACACGACTGTCTAAGAAATCTTTGTCATTTCCAAGCAGGGCTGAGGTATAACCAAAACAGAGCTTGGTGTGAAGAGGTAAAAAGTGTGGATTTTTACAACCACACAAGACCAGACCATGGCTTAAAAGGAGCTTGCTTTCATCCCCTTACAGAAAAGACTGTACTGGTAAACTAGAGGGTATATAATGTATACACAGGGAGACATATATATATATGTATATATACAGAAACAGCTGTCACCAAGCTTCAGCATTGTTTTCCTGAAACAGTGTAAGAAAAAGATTATTCCCAGAACAGCAAAACTTTAAATAATTGTACCTAAAATTATAAACGCACCAGTCAAACGTATCTGCAAACATTTCTTTAGTATCATTAAAACATAATAATGAGAAACACGGAATGCAATTCCTAAAAAACCTGAGACAATTTGTGATGAATGTTTCTGTAGTGCCAGAAGAGGGCGCTTTTACACCGCCTGGCCTACTCCCCCCTCCCCGACACCCCTCGCCCTCCACTTCTGACAAGGACAGGAGGTTCACCGGTCTACCCGTCTTTTTTTCTGCTCCCCAGCACCACAGGAGACAAGGACAGTTCTTGATACTCAGGAAATCTTGCTTCGGTTCAGAATTCAGGCAGTTAGCAACAGAATATCTTACTATAGTGCCTTTATAAATTTTAGATCAACTGACAGTTGCTACAACATTCTACAATTTTCTCTCCCCACAAATTGTGTACACTTTATTTCTTAAAGCTTTTTCCATTACTGTGCTCATATATTTTCTGTGAAATCATGTAAAATATTTTAAATACTAATTACAAGCCTGTTAGAAACCTATTAATTTCCTTTGGATATGGGCTGTTTAGGAAGGACAGGCTAGACAGACAAGGCGGGTGTGTTGTTCTCATATATGATAGAGCAGCTGGAGGGCATGGAGCTCTGCCTGGGCATGGATGAGGAGCTGACTGACAGCATATGGATTAAAGTTTGAGGGAGGACAGGGACAGGTGACAGACAGGGGTCTGTTACAGGCTACTTGATCACAGGTTGAACAGCCTCACATTCTCTGCCCCTGGTCAGAGGACTTCAACCACCCCATCCCAGTATCTGTTGGAGGGACAGCACAGCAAGGCATGAGCTACCCAGAAGATTCCTGGAATGCATTGATGATAACCTTCTACAAGTGACAGAGGAGCCAAGGTGTGCTATGCTGAACTTCATTCCCATCAAAAATAAGGGGATTGTGGGAATGTGGAGGTGAAAGGCAGACTTGGCTTCAGCGACCATGAGATGGAGGAGGACAGAGAGGACGTCTAAAACCAAGAGCACAACTCTGGACATGAGGAGAGCAGACTTGGACCTCTACAAAGATTTTCTTGAAAGGATCCCATAAGATAAAGCACTGGAGGGAAGAGAAGTCCAAGAAAGCTGGTTTAATATTCAAGGATCACCTCCTCCAATGATGAGGGAGTCAGGCAAAAATGCCAGGAGGCCTGTATGGATGAACATGGAGCTCCTGGGCAAACTCAAACACAAAAAGGAGGCCTACAGAGGGTAGAAGCCAGGACAGGTAATCTGGAAGGAATACAGAGACAATGTCAGGGCAGCCAGTGATGAAGTTAGAAAAGCTAAAGCCCAAATGTACTTAAAGCTACTAATGATAAAACTACGTTCCTAGAAGTGCTGAAATAACTACAATTGTTTTACTGTTATTCTAGAAAAATTGGATGCAAGATTAACATTGAGTGCCTGAGCAGCCTGATCTAGTGGGTGGCAAACCTGCCCATGTCAGGGGGTTGGAACTGGATGGGCTTTGAGGTCCATTCCAAGCCAAGCAGTTCTATGATTTTATTATATGATTCTATGAATTATATATTAAAAACATCTGTGTTGCTGCAACCCAGCCACCAGTTTGGAACAGAACAGACACAGATACATAAAATATCTTGCTTCCTTATAGTAATCTCTGTTGGAAAGGGCATTTGCAACAAACAGAGGCAGATTCTTCCTCCATTTTGTTTGTAAGATGACTGGCAGTAATTTCTGTGGCTGGAATGAAAAGAAAAAAAAAAAATAGTTGAATCTCAAGTTCTTTATACATACAGGTTAATATTAAATTAAGTAATTAGGAGCAGTAGAGTTTAAGATAGCTGGTGATGCTGGATTTAATTGGGACAAATATGTTTCATACATAATTTTAAAGTTATCACAGAGTTTAATGACACTGTCACTGAGTAGGACATTTATGCCTTTGTTATAATGGTTTCTTTTTTGGGAGGAGAGATGAGGAAACTCAGATTGTTATTTAAAGCCTAAAAATTAAAATTCTAATTTAGCAATATTTTGTCATAGTAGCAATTAAGTGAATGCAGGAGAATATGATTACCTTTGTCTTGACCAACACCAGAATATCTTGCAATATTATGTTAAGTCTTTCTTACACCATTCACATCTGTTTGCTGATTTTTTGTTGTTGTTGCTGCTCAGCCTGAGTCAGTACTACCAAAACAGCTTTTCCTGTCAGATGAGCTACAGAATTTCCAGCAGGCTAAACCTACCATATGGTCACCATTCCATTTGTTTAACACTTCAAGGATATCCAGCAAGGGTCTGGATAAAAAGGATGTGAAGAAACTTGCACTTCTGAAGTATACCCAATTTATAGCTAATAATAATATAAACTGCCATATTTTTCTCTTCTTTTCTCTTGTAACCTATATGGGAGCTGAATGCCGACAAAAGTATCTGTGTATAGCATTACATTACACTCCTGCTTTTGTATATCTTTGTCAAAAGTTAAGAACCCAAAATTAGCAAGGCTTTCTGATACTCAGTCACAGCTGTAGAACATTTTAGCTAGATGTGAGACCTGTTTTATTAATACTCAGTAATAATTATGTAATTTCTAATTTGCTCCATTCCTTTTTCAAATTTGAAGTTTTGTGGTCAATAGCAACAGACTTCAGGAGAGCATACCTTGTATTTCTAGAGTTCTGCTGATTGTTTTTTGCATTTTACCAGGTGACTGCTAACCACTCCAGAAGTCAGCATGTGAAGCACAACCATAAAATCAGAGATGTTATTCACAGGCAGAAGAGTAGAGACACAGGCAGACCCAAAATCCTTGAATCTGACATTAATGTAATTCATAAGGGTCCCAAGTGTGCCTGATAAGGATCATAGTATCATTTGCTATAGTTCTGGATTTTTAGCAAATACGTATGGACAGTGAGTGCTGTGTCACAGAAAATAAATGTTCAGCGTACAATATGCAGGAATAGGTTGTCCACATTTTACAGCTCAGTAAAATTATAAACTGAAGTAGCCCACAATTAAAAAGAATGGGAAAAGAAATGAGAACTCCCTCTCAACTTCAAGCTGTCATATTGCTTTTGGAACTATTTCAGTATAAAAGATGCTCTTTGTAAATGACCAGAAGAATGAAAAGGAAAATAAACTCCTGAACGCGTTGTCAAAGATTTAGCCTGCACTGTTACCAAGGATCTCTACCACAACAGCATTTCCCTAGAGGCCCACCACAGTCAGCTTTGAGGTGGCCATTTCAGGCCCTGGTGCACGTGGCTGACATAAGAGGGATAGTGGCAGAAGGCTGCCATCAGGCTCCAGCCTTCAGCCTGGCCCCATACTGACATGTGCCTGCACAGGGGACTGGCCAGACCCACAGGTGCCACTGAGGGAGAGCGGCCTTCACTGAGGAGGTGGGCCAGGCTTCACCAGAGTGCAGGACCTCCAGTGCTGCATATGCCGGGGCTGCATGGGGGCAGGAAAAGCAACAGGATCCAGGTACAGGGAGGGCAGGCAAAGCTGTGGGCTATGCTGAAGATCTGCACAGTTGTTTGCAGGTCTGGGATGTTGGTTAAATTTGCATACACGACATGGAAGAGGAGCACAGGCCAAGGAAACAAGGAAATGACCAGGGCAACCGTCTGGACTGTAGTCACCCAAACCAGAACGGCAAAAGAAACTTTAATCACAAGGAGAATATATACAAAGGGGGGAGCCATAGCCGTGCATGGCTGGCAGCAGAAGCCTATTGTTTATTTCCCATTCCAGAGCTCCCTTCCTACACCAATATGCCAGCCACACTGCTGTAATGACAAATGGACTGCTTACACATTGGAAGAGATCGCACCTTCCTCTGTGTACTCTTACCACATTGCATTTTTTAGGGAGGTGCTGTTTTATCTTGTTTCTGAGGTTCCAAAATAACTTTTGGGGAACGTGATTTCAGGGGAGGAGTGGAATGAAGAGACGCAGAGGACTTCCCATCTACCTTAGACTGAGAGTATTTTGAGAACAGAACTAACAGTCTCAAAGGCTGTGTTAGTAATATTTCTGGTAGGCTCTCTGATGAAAATACAGCTCAGCTGTTCTGGTTTTAACAGTAGGTTTATTAAAAAAAAAAAAAAAGTAGTAGACTGAAATAACAAGAACAGAGAGGTAGCTATGAAGCAAAGCTGGTTCAATCTTATTTTCAGCAGCAGCTGGCATTTTTTATATTTTCATGTCAGTTTATGAAAACATGGACATCTCCTTTAATCACCTTTGTTGTCACTATTCCTTGTGGACAGGACCTCAGACTTACATGGCACATGCTGTCAGGCAAAAACAGTTAAGGAAGGGTGAGTGTTATGAGGAGATTGTGCATGGCAGTGCTGCTGAATTTGGCATTTCCAGTGGTTTTAGAGGTGCTGTGTGAGGATTACATCTGTTGACTTAGATGCCAAGAACAGGGTTTAGGCAAACTGCATGCTCAGATCCTTTTTGGATTTGGCTGCAGAAGTTCATTCTTCCTATATCTAAAGTGTATCTCATTACACAGCTGTATCAGTTGGAAGAAAGATTTCATCTGAGGAATCTGCTGGACACATCAGGTGACAATTTAGTTTTCATTGCCAGGTTCATTGCACCAAGAGTTAATTAAAAGAAAAAAACAACAACAACCTGCAATCTCTTTCAAAATTTCTGAATAGGAGACTATTGCTATGGTACTGAAAATCAGAAAATATTTTAAAGCGCTTTTTAAAAAGAAAAATTCTTTTCAGGACACATGTATGTAATATATATTTTCATTACAGATTCTAATTAGGATACATAGGGATGTAATTGAGATGCTTTCCATGTACTTCTATCTATAGCTCTTTCCAGTGTAACGTCTTGTTCAATCGATATAGCTAATTACTCTACAATCAAAGAAATATAACCTATTCCACCTCAATTTCTATTCCACTTAAACCAGTTATGTTCTCTCCACCTTTTGAGACTGAACAGTAACTAGTTGGTATTTATTTGTCAGGACACTTTTGGAGATTCTAGGAGCCACTTCACTTCTCTGAGCCATGGTACCTGCCACTTCATGAGCTCTGCATTTAAACACAATGCAAGGAAAACCAAAACTAACACAAGAGAGATCTGGGGAAAAAAAAAAAAAAAAAAAAAAAAAAAAAGAGTATGTTTCATGCTCATGTCTCACTTCCTTTAAAAAAACCTTTTATTTACTCTCTACCTCTGCATGATTATGAAATAGAAATGAATTGAACGTCTTACTCTTCTTCATTGTAATGCTAAAGCACTGAACTGTGGTTGGCTATAAGAAAACTTTTCTGATAAAAGTTATGCAAAAGTTTTTAGTTCTTGTTGTGTCGTTAAGAACTACTTCAAAAAGACAGTGTGCTCATAATTTCTAGGAGGGAGCTACAAAGCAAGTAGAGGACTGTATTGGGTTTGTGTGGCAAGGTTTTGGTAGCAGAGAGGGCAGCAGGGATGGCTTCTGTGAGCAGAGCCCAGCACTGCCCCATGTCAAACCAGAGGCAGCTCCAGCTGCTCCAGAAGGGACCTGCTGCTGCCAGAGCTGAGCTATGAGAAATGCTGGGTGTGCCTCTGGGTGTGCAGATTTAAGAAAGTAATAAAATGCTATGCAACAGCAGCTTGGAGAGAGAAGTGAGAAATGAGAAGCAGTCCTGCAGGCAGCAAGGTCACGAGGAGGGCACGGTGTGCTCCAGGCATGGAGCAGAAACTCCCTGCAGCCCAGGAGAGGCCCATGGTGCCATGGTGGAGCAGGCTGTCCTCCTGCAGCCCTTGGGCACCACAGGGAGCAGATCTCCACGTGCAGCCATGGAGGAGCCACGGTGCAGCAGGGGGAGGTGGCCTGAAGGAGGCCGCAGCCCATGGAGAGGCCCAGCAGGAGCAGGCCCCGGGCCATAGCTGCAGCCATGGAGAGGAGCCCACAGTCAGGCAGAGGCCTGGGGGAGCTGCCGCCCATGGGGCCCGTGCTGGAGCAGCGCTGGGAGAGCTGCAGCCTGTGGGAAGCCCACACGGGATCAGTTCAGGAAGAACAGCACCGTAGGAGGGACCTCATGTGGAGCAAGGCAGAGAATGACCATGGAGGAGCAACAGAGAAAAAGCCTTTGGGAGTGTCTGCAGCCCCCATTCCCCATTCCCGTGCATCCTAGAGGGAGGAGGCAGATGAGAGTGGATGAAGAGGGAAGGTGGTTTTAGTTTACTTTTAGTTTTCAGTTCCCCAGTGTGTTATCAATAGACAATAAAATACATTGATCTGCCTATTCTGAGCCTATTTTGCCTGTGACGTAACTGAAGAGTGATCTCTCTGTCCTTATCGCAACCCACAAGGTTCTTTTTTCCATCATGTTCTCTCCCTCTGTTCTGTTAAGGGTTAGTAAGAGAATGGCATGGTGGAGGTTTTAGCTGCGCATTTATGTTAAACCACCACAAGGGCAAACTGTGAAGCTCTGTAACAGTGTAAGATGGATCTGCATCTGGCTGAGACACAGCAATAATCTGCCTTAAAAGAAATGTCTGACCACTTCCTACAAACTTCTGACCATGATGCTGATGAAGCACTCACCTTTGCAGAGGGGCAGAATAAAAGACATAAGCCCAAGGGATCAAAGTCCTGTGACACAGCATTTAATTACTGCAATGGTAGAGACCTTCACAAGGTGTCTCAGAGACCTTTTTTTCACATGAAACAGCTACAAGAAAACCTGCAGTAAATTGATACAAACTGAAGAGGCAACCGCTTTCTTTGGGATTTAAATGAACAAAAAAGTTGAGAAACATATCTTGATTACAGATAATATTTCTTGCATTCCTGTGCCTTCAATCTGCCATTTGACCAACATGGCTATTGTCAAATGCTAACAGTTAACTACAGTAACCATTAGCTCTAATGAATGCAGCCTGATTTCTTCCAATGCACATTTGGCATGACATTTCAGTGACTGGTAATTTAATAGAATTTAATTTAATTTTTCCTATTAAATTACAAGTCACTGAAATGTGATGAATGTGTGAACAAGACATGACAACTGCTGAACTTCTACCCTAACTACATGTCCATTTTCATAAATTGTGCAAAGTACTTAGAATCCAAATAATGTTGAGGCAGGTATTCTCTGGTTTTCATACATTAAAGCAGGAAAGCAGCCTCTGTTGAAGGTGCCATTATAGCCTACATCCTTCTAACAGTAGGTAGGTCTGTCTGTAATATGTAGTCCTGGCTCTTCAAATTGCAAATCGCCTGAGATTCCACTTAAATTTTCATGCTTTATATAGAAAACAGACATGTCTTTATCTAAACTTTTTTTTTTTTTTTTTTAACATACTCAAAAAGTTGTGTCAGTTTCTGACTTAGAGCCCCAAAATGGTGCTCCTGTTGCTCAAGTCTCTTAGGAATTGCCTCTTTGTAGACCATATGTTTTTTACCAGATGCTTTTGCACTATCTGAGCTCCAAAACAGCTTAATGTAAGCACGCTCCATCCAAAAGCTGCACAGCTTTGTTTGGATAACACTCTATCAGATCTGCCCACCAAAACGTTGCAGCCATATGTCTATAGCCAGGGCCTGACTTGGAGACCAGACTGCTCCATTGGTATTCTCTGCATGCATTCATTTTATTTCGGGGCAAACTCGAAATCGCAACTGGCACATACACGGTAACTGGGCAAACCATTAGGCCCTTGGTTAGTGCACCCAATGCCATGTTACTAACACCTTAGAGACCATCACTTTCTTATTGTCTCTCCAGTTAGTGGAGAAAAAAAATACCTAAGAAAGGAATTTGTTGATGCTGAGAAATTTGTACCATACACCAACTAATTCTCAACAAAAAGTGTTCCGGGCAAAATATCTTTCATCATAAGAACTGTCATAACTGCAGAAAGCTTATCTCCAGTGTATTTTTATTAGGGATTCCTGCCATCATATCAACATACAAAACAATCAGGATGTTGACATAGAAATGTGAAATTCACTGTACAAAGATAAGGCTCGAGTTACAGATATATTATCCCCCCAGTCTCCAATGAAATAAAACCATATTAATTCTTCCCAGAGTTGTGTTTATAAATGTTAGACAAACCACAAAATAGATTTCAAGTACATAACATTTTACAATATAATCCAAGCACAGACAGAAATGCACAATACTGTACCTACAGATGTTCCATAATCCAACTGTCATCCTCACCAATAAAATGCTAGACTGCTACTCTGCCTGAATATCCCCAACCGTATGCTTCTGTGTGCATTATGTGGTCCTGGCATTAATGTTGGAGGACTGTCATGACTTTCAGTTAAATTACTTTGATAGTCTAGAGAATAGTAGAAAGAAAAGGAAAAATTTTAGGCCAGGCCTGGATGTATGCACATAGGTAGCAAAGGCAAGTGCATATGCACATACACTCTTGTATTTAACTCTACATAAGACCTCACTACACTGCTCATTCTCTGAGATCATTTTCTCATGCAACTCAATCATTTTCTGAACAAGTTAAATCAAGCAAATCAATACTCCTACTTCTCGTGTGCTATAATTCACAGGGGCAAGATTGTATTTCAGATAATAGGATTTTTTTTATTATTATTATTTTTTAATGTAATTGTCAAACTTAGACAGGAGCCTGCATGGAACCTTGTCTCTGTAGTCCAGCAGAACACCAGAACACCAGCTCTCACAGCCTTCACCACTCACAACACCTTTTCTGATACCTTTGTTTAGAAATGGTATCAGTGAATTATTTACTGTTAAGCCCCAGTGTCTACTTTAGTTTACTCTCCATTTTTATTATACTGGATGATTATTACCTCATCAGAAAGGATCATTTAGCTACAATTAGCACAAGATGAAATCCGCATCAAGTAACTAGTCAATAATGATTCCTCTGTGGAACAGATTGTCAAGGAAAAAGAAAATTCAAGAGAAAAAGGCAACTGTTCACTTCAGCCTCAATTGCTTGGGAAATGAACAGCAATCAGAAAGCTTTCCTTTGAGGAAAGGAACTCCTAAGCCCCATAACTGTTTCATCCTTTCAAAACTGGAGGAGTTGAGAAAGGGAAGGAGAAATCCTCTAAGGAAACTACCATTTTCAAACCAGACATTTGCAAAGGCTTACATGAGAAAACCAAGCAAAACCAATTCTCTGATATCGAAACTAACGGAGTTTATTCAGTAGTAATTAAGAGATGTGGTTACAATATGTTAAATGCACATTTATATAAATAGCCTCAAATATGCCTCCAGTTTGTATATCTCTAAACAGGAGAAAGACTCTGAGGTCGATATCAGAGCTCTCTAGTTTAAATACGAAATACATCTGCACTAAGATCAGGGGACAAAAAACAATAAAAACTTTCTCTTTGTAGATAGAACCTCTGTAGTACATCTGAGGGCCTTCAAATGC